>VYZU01085942.1:0-54170 GCA_013401355.1 Ceyx cyanopectus
CTTCTCTTGTCCAGGCTGAACCAGATCCAACCCTCTGATAATTTCTGTGGCACTCCTCTGGACCTGCTCCAACAGGTGCATGCCTTTCTTGCTCTGAGGACTCCAGAGTTGGATATAATACTGCAGAAGGGGTCTCACTGGAGCTGAGTAGAGGAGCAGAATCCCCTCCCTCAACCTACTGGCCATGTTTCTTTTGATGCAGCCCAAGACACAGTTGGCTTTCTAGCATGTCTGGCATGACAGCAGTCAGAGGCAGCATGATTTTGTTCCAACTCAGTGCTAGCTGGATTAAACATGTCACACTCCTGTCAGAGATGTGGCTGCAGCAGTTTTACAGGTCCTGTCAGGACTTCTATTCAGCATAAGCATGTGAATTAAGGGAACAGGGCAGAGAGATAATAGCTTCCAATCTAATGTAATAAACACAAACGTAATAAATACAATCACTAACCACTTTTCAGAATACACACAAAATAATATGTAGTATTTATATTTTTACCACCCCACTGGGACTTTGGCAAGTAAATCAGATTTTCCCACTCTGACCCCCCCAAAAAAAATGTTTGGGAGTGGAAATAACAGATTGTCTTTGCCTGAAATAACCCTGTGCTCATTCCAGTGGGATGTCAGCTGAGTGATCCTCACTTATGGGGAGTAGTTAGACCTTGTAAAATTCACTCCTCTTCTCCCTGAGCTCTGTAAGAATCCGCTGGCTTTGGGCCTGAGCCAAATTCCACCAAAGCTGGTGGAAAGTCTCCATGTGGTTCTCACAGATTTTTAACAATCCCTTGGCCATTAAAATGTCAAAAATGATGGGTGGGTAATGTATGGTTACCTTAACCAAAGCCTAGCTAAACAACCTCAGTTGTCTAAGTTAGCACGCATTCCTTTCATTAACAGATGGAAAAATCTCTGTAAGCAAACACAAGATATCAAAGGCATCCAAGTGCCTTTCTGCTTCTGTCACTCTAAGAAGTTTAGACCCAGCCAAAGGCCTTGTAAACTATGGGAATAACCAAATGCATGTTCTATAAAATAAATATTCAAGTTTTAGTAAAGCTATTTTAAAGTTATTTGTGAAAATAAAAAAAGCCTTGTTGAGTTGGTCTTTAAAACTTTCGATCCAAGAAAGATTAATATACATGAACAGAAGTTTTGCATAAACAGGAACAGTTTTCTCTATTTGCCTTCTTCCAATACATTGATAACTTTTCTGTGAGTAACCAAATTTTGTAACCAAATCTGCATGAAATGGCTGGTTATAGCCAACTGCAGTAATAGGGGGAAAAACAGTTTTATTCTCTCATAAAATGTCAAAATATGGATCAGACTGGCTGAACATCCAGAAATTCTTTCCATCCAATCGTTGGATTTGCCAGCCATTCTAGGATATCTTTCTCAAAAAAATGAAGACGAGTTATGAAATTGTCCAGCTTGAGTGAAGACAGATATTTTTTCCAGTAGGAGGGGTGAGTTTATTTGGGAATTTTAGATTATCTGTTTTTCAAGTCTTATATTTATGGCTTGCTTTTCATCCCAAAACAGTCATAGATGCTTTATATCACAGTGAAAGGTCCTTGAAAACTGTCTTCTTTTTTGTTTAAATAAGACATTATCTTATTCTTAGCATTTAGCGTAATCTTTTTGGAGTCCATTAGATCTTGTCCAAGTTGCTGATCAAGTAAAATATCAAAATATTTAAAAAGAGGCCAGCAACTGCATGAGGATTAATAAACCAAATATGACTGGCCATCTTAATGGACAAAGCAAAATGACCATTTAGGTAGTTCTTTTTCTTATGTGGGTAAAAGGAGGGGTGGAAGTTGATTATCCTTGCACAAGGTGAAATTACAACGTTCATGGTAAATGACTCTTTAGCAATAAAACTGAGAGGGAGAAAAATAAATGATGTAAATTTTATGTAAGAGGTGACCATAGAGACAAGTATGAACAAGAGCCTTTCTGCACACAAATCCTTAGAAGTAACTATAACCATCAGATGTTATCACCTCTAGAAGCAGACACTGTCTGCAAAAGCACCCCTTTAACTTCAGAAAGTGCAGGTACTTGGAAGAGACTTAGCTGAGAAGTAAATCACAGAGTGCAATTGCTTCTCTTCTAGCTCACATGGGACAAAAGCCATGGGGAGCCAAGGCTGGGCTGCTTGAGAGGGAGGAAAACACCAGGCAAGTGGGAGGAAACATCACTTGTCAGCCTAGCCAGAGGCTTCAGGCAAGGACAGAAGGCAAGGCTGAGTTATTGTGTTGGGGCAAGAGGACAGAGAGACAACCAGAGAGGTCACAGGCCAAGAATCTCACACTTTTAGATTCACTAAAGAAAGAGCATGCCTAATACAAAATAATAGTATTTATTTTTGCTCGGTTACTCTTTGTGGATTTGTAACAACCTTTTTCTCTAAGAGGAATATTCTTGAATATAGAATCTACACTGTACCATATGAGCCATGATTTTCCCTTGTCCCTTGCTTCCCCAGATGTAGTATTGGACCTGAAGATAAAAATTCAACTCCATGAATGTATCAGCAGCTGCTTTTATTCAGTGCTTCCCAAGGAAACCAAGTGGCCACTTCACCCAGACTACTTTTTGTCAGAAGACAGATTTACAAAAGAAAAGTTTACCTCAAATGACCTTAGACTGAAGATGTAACCCCCTCCCCTCTGTCCTTCAGCTTAGTAGCAGCAGATGTCTACATGAGTAAACAAGCCAAGATCCAGGTGTTGACACCTATAGGGAATTATTTCAGAGTGCTGTAGGCCACTGCTTTATCCATAGAGACTATCTAACCTAAGTATTCAAAATAAACATGTTTCTAAGATTTAGTATTAGCAATTTTTCCATAGGAAAGGTGATATTTCAATTGGCAATTTCCAATTGCAAATAAAATGCTACAGCTGGAAAAGTATACATACTGGAATTTGCAAAATTCCCATGCAAACGAGAGGAAGTCTTCTCCTAGTTTGAAGCTGTATGTGGAAAAGACATTAGATACTGTCATAATCTGAACAGAAGCCCGATATCTTTACCCTGTGATTAATGTGGAAAAAAGTGACTTAACGGGTAAAAATAATGTCTATACGAGCAGTCTTCAGCTTTTTATTTCACCTTCTCAGAATGTGGAACTTTAGGTACTGCAGGGAAGCACATCACTGGAAAATTCAGACTAGAAATGCTACTTTTTAAGGACACGATCCTAGGGAAACATATAAAATCCTCTTGCCTTTCTTTTTTTCTTCCTTCCTTCATGGAAGAATTTTAAGGTCACTGAGATCACAAGGAAGAGACGTAACACAGGATCTTTTGGACATGGTTAAGATTCAGATATTTGGATAAACCCTGAAGAAAGATCCAGGTTTTGAGATGGAAAGCCAAATCCAAATCTTCTCACATCCATCCACGAGGCAGGTGATGGTCAGTATCTCACCCAATAAACTGCCAGCAGAAAGTCTACAGACTCACATACTGCTTTGATTTTATTTCCACAATCTCAGAACAAATGCCAGCTGCAATAATCTCAAATAAGGGGCTATGTGCTCTATACTGCACTAAGAGTAAGAACTGGAGTCCAACCAGCTATCCTACTTAGTAACCAACAGCCAAAACCAATTGGCTTCTGTAAGTCTTTGGGTCATGTATTTAGATCCTGAAGATTCTGCCAACTTCTGGTTAGCAAGAGCTGTGAAATTAGATGCACAACTATGGGGCTGGAAGGACACAAAACTACTGTGGCAACTAAACCAGAATTGCAGCAAATACGCCGAGATCTGGAACACAGCTCTGCTTGCAGACCTTTTTTTCTCTCACCACAGAAACTGTGATGGTCTTGGAGGGGCTGAAATTGCCAGGAGTCTGCAGGTAACCATGCCTTGGATGCCAGATGCCCAGCACTAACAGAAACAGAAGAAGCTGAGGGCACTGTGCTATTGCAACACCTACTTTTAATTGCTTCATCTACAGAACAAGAAGCAAGTCCAGGTCCCACTGAACACAATGGCAAATCATTGGGTTTGGCCCTATTATCTCATTTTTTGGTGATGATGTCTCTTTGCTTTTCACAAAGGTGAGATTGCTTTTAGCAACATTATAATATCTCATCAACATTCTATTGTTGCTTGTTATTTCTAGGTAATTCTGCAACCAGGCACGATTCAATTTACAGCATAAAATATTGGCTTTGGTGCAATTTCAGTTTTGTGATCTTTCAGATTCCTCACTGCTTTTACTTACTTATAATCGTAGTGATTCTTGTTATTTTTTTTCATGTTTTCCTGTATAACACCACCTGCTGCCATTATCAGTTTACCAATAAGACCTCAGGATTGTATAATACTCTCCAGTATACTCAGCTGGCTAAAGGAAATTTTCAGCTCAGTTTTCACTGTGAAGCAAAGAATTTTCTGGAGAGTGCATGCAATTCCAGATGTGACGAACTCTGGCACTTAAGACTCCCTGGCACAAAGAAAAGCAAAGCATTAATAGATTTTGATGAGTAATTGGCTTGAAAAGGAATAGGGAATTTTCAGGGTAGAAACTGCAGACAAGCAGGCAACTCCCAAAGGTTTTTTGTGGAGAGGGTTTGGTGTCTCATGACCCATTGAATTTTGCATTTGCATCGGCCTGGGCGAGCTTCTGTGGTTCTCATTATAATTTATGTATAACCTGTGCTATTTGTAGCCTAGGCTTAAAGATGAGAACAAATCTCTGAGGAATTAAAGGTGTCAAAATGTAATCTGACCACAGAGGCTAATAGGAGGAGTATGACTGGGAACAGGGATTTTGCATCACCTCTTTCTCTTCTCCTGGGAAAGAATGAGCTTGAGGCATTCAGTGCTGCAACACTGCATTAATTAAGTGCTGCAATACTGCATTCACGCACAGCCTCCCTCCTTGCAGCCCGACACCAATTGCTGCAGCCACACCAATAGCTACACACCCATTCACAGGATAGAGCCATCAGGAAACAAAAACACAGCAATGACATTTGATGGCAATTCTTCCATTGTTTTCCTCTCAGTGCCTTATGCAAAATGCTTGTACCTTAAAAGAGTCTTGCCCAGTTTCAGTCTCAAGTCATCACAAAGGCTCAGAAGCACTGAAAGTTCAAGTTGACCCACTGGATTCTTTGCTCTGCAGATCCTTTCTGTCTGCATCTGATGCAAAAAAAAAAGTTTTTAAACAGAAATCTTTCCATTTCACACTTCCTGGCCAATCCTGATGAGATATACTGATCTCTTGCCCGTACCCATCCTCAGAACATGTTGTTTCCTGTCTGAGATATGAAACCATTAATCATTTGTCAGCTTTGGAATATGATGGATCTCCTTCTGCCTTGTTCTGGCCAGGAGGGCTGGGGGATTTACTCGCAGCTGCCCAAACAGCCAGGGAGGGCAGAGGATTCTAGGGGCAGAGGAGCTAAGATGAACCAACTTTTTCCTACCCCACTTGAAGGGTTTGCTACCAGAAAATATGTTGGAATTTTTTTTTTTAATCTGGCTGCAAGTGCACAATAAGGAAGAGCTTAGGGACAGCTGATCCTGCATTCTGGCCAGAGGAAAACACAGAATATTCTTGCCAGATCTTCCCATCCCATTTTCTTTGACAAGGGGATTACAAGGACTGACTGTTCTAAGAGATGCACTTTAATAGCACAGAGCATACACACACTGCCCCTCCCTCTGCCCCCCTGCCTTACAAACAGCCTTTAAAAAGATCTATTGCCACTCACCTTCTCCCCATCCTGCTGCACTCCAACAGATTTCCCCCTTCCTGGGGCTGGGAACCAGCTGAGCAACTCAGCAGCCACTGCAAGCACTTGCAGGGTTTGTTGGATGTGGGTTCTGCACACTCCTCATACACACAGCCTGCCTGCAAGGAAACTGCAGCTCTGCAGCATCATGCAGAAGAGAACCAAAGCCTTCAGTACTTCCCTGGAAATACTTCCACAGGCATGATGACTGCTTGCTAGGAAGCTAAAAATCTCTCTGTGGTCACTGTGACAGCAAGGCTCTGACATCCCTCAGCAGATTATTGCCAGAATCAGATCCCTGTGAAGCAAGTCGGGAAGTGTCCACTGGGGAAAGGAATCCCTCTGCCTTTCATGAGAAGTTCATAAATGTCAGGGAAAAAAAAAGTCTGAAGACATAATCATGGCTGTGAGGATTAACTTTCTCCTACAGCAGCAGTGCCAGGTTATCTAGTGAAGATACATTTTTTCCTATTTGTGGTTTGGGTTGGTTTATTTTTTTCTTAGAAATAGATAATCAAGTGTTTAAGAATTAAAGGCATACTGGGGGAAAAAAAAAATCAATTTGACATACAAAATTATATTTCAGCATCAAAAAGCTTGGACTTAGCACAGAAGGAAAAAGGGTGCACTCATTCTGCTGCAAAAAGCTTTCAGTGGTGAGCAGAGTCCCTGGAGATGGCTTCATCTGCACATGCTGCCTTCCTCTGAGCACACAACGACCAGCAAAGGGGACTTGGGTTTGCATAGAGACCACTGAGCTGAGAATGAACAGACCTTAGCTAAGATGCCTTTTAAATCATACAATTAAAAGCAGCAAAGAAAAAAATTCAAAAGGCATTGTCCAGTCTCTAGATGCTACACCACACGCACACACGTGCACATGCTGCCAAGAAAATTTGCTGCTTCAAAACAGATTTGCTCCAGATAAATATTTAGACTATGAAACGTCAAAAGACTTAAAGTAATTATTATTATGGAAATCACTTTTTCTTTTTTTTCTATATTTACCTCATTTTTAAGAAAAAGCTGAAGCACATTTAAAATCATTTGTTGTTTCATATTCAATAAAATGCCTCTACTGAAGCTACGGCCCAAGAGGACAGGGTAGGAGGCTTCCCCCAGCCCACATGCTTTTGACTCTCATCCAGCCAAAGTAGAAATGACATCAAGCACATACTATGCTGGAAGCACTCTGAGCTGTGAGCTAGCACTGCTTTTCAGGAAAGTCACCTCACTCCAGTATGAGAAGGACATTCCCTGTGATGGCACTGGCCAGACCTTGTTAGAGCAAAGCAGCTGCTTTCCAAGAAATCAGTGTTGCTTTATTTGGTTTCTAGCAGTTTTTGCTTATACTGTGTCTAAGAAAAGTGATCTAAAATTACTGGTGCAAAACAAATATGTCTGAGCCCAACCTTTCCAAATAAGAATGTTTCTGTCTATTGTACAAACAAAATGAGCAATATTTGAAATATTTTTTTAAAAAAGCTACCATTCTGTTCTTTCTTGGCACGTTATTTAAGGTATACCTAACAAATGGATTCATTTAGAAATCCATGTGTCTTTCAGAAAGTAAATAAAGTTCTTCCTTGAATAAGTTGCTGTATTTGTTGTCAAGCTCTCAGAGAATATGCACACTAGTGTTATCACAACACCAGCAGCATGAGCCACACTTTTGCCAATGCACTACATTAGACTTTGGGGTGGGGGTGGAATTGCATATTACAGAAATATCTCATATTAGCCAGCAATTACACTGTGCAATCTGCACGGCTGAGATCACCACAGGCTACCATTCTTCCTACAGGCAGTGGGGGACAGTGCCAGTGAGACTGGAAGGGGGGCAGACCAGGGAATTCCCACCCTAACACTGAATTTCTTCCCTTTTGCAGGTTTAAGGCACACGTGGATTCACCACGTCCTACACGGGTGTTTTACAGACAAAATGTAAACCCTGACAACAGGGAATGATGATGGAAACACAGACCACCCCTCAAACACAGTACATGGTTCTTGTGGATGCTGCCATGGCCACAGGCTCACAGATAATTCTGAACTATTCCACTGAATTAAAGAAAGGGCTGATATTAGTCTCCCCTCCCCCTGACCTCATTCTGTACTGTGGTTTGCCATCATTAAACCCTCTCTCTAACAGAATTTGTCTACAAAGTGCTTACCATGTCAAAGTTCTTCTGAACACTGCAATTTGATGTATTCAGGAGGTAATAGACACTCAGTGAGAACGTGTGTCGCAGGGAAATGATTTCCTGCTGTCAGATGAAGGCTGGGACATTGCAGATCTATGCCAGAGAGCATTCTGGGGAGCTGGATTTACAAGCCAATTGGTGAAGGGGTGGGGTGGAGTTAGTCTCTGCTCGTTAAGAAAATTCCCAAGTGTGATGCATTTGTCTGGTGGCAAAAAAACAAACAACAAACAAACCACCAAATAAGTGTGGTATCACCAGCATCACCTTCATCTTCACAGAAGTAAAAAGCAATAAATCCACTCATGGCACCACTTATTTTGGAAAAGCTTCATTTCAATAGATGCAAAGTCCAAGCTCAGCATCTTCAGGATGTTTGCAGCTTGTGGCTCTGCAGTCATTTAATTTGCTGCACATTACTCCACAGTCATTTCACCTCCTGAAGTGATTGCAATTCCAGACAGAGGGGAGAGAAATGCACCTGTTCCTGCTTTGACTGCAGAGAAAGAAGACTGATTTCACTTCTTAGGGATAAAAATGTATCTCATCAAGCATACAGCTTTTTAAGAGAGCAAGAGAGCTCTGTTATTGGTGAAGGCAAGCTGAGATTTTGACATGACAGCCTCAGCAAGTGGACAAATTTACAGAATTCAGTAATATTTCATAAATATTGCCTCCTTGGGAACGCTTTCAGCAGTGTATATCCCATTTCTTAGAAAAGGGAGAGCTTGCCTCGAGCAAATGAGTTGAATTACTTCCAGATAGCTAAAGGAAAAAAATAAGCTCCTTGAAATGCCCATGCAGAGAAGCTCTAAGAGAAGTGACTTGCACAGGGGTGTTTGCACAGTGCCTGGTACAATGGGTCCTAACCTGGTCATGCCCTTTGGTTGCTATTGCAGAGCAAACATTCAACAACAAAGAGCAAGCAAGTAATGGTGGGGTCAAGCTCAGCTAGTGAATGTGCATTGTGTGTTCCCTGCGTGTCTCCTTGAGCACCAGGCAGCTGACACCTCTGCATCCTGAGGCTGACTAAAGCCAAAAGAAAGAAAAACAAATCTCCTATTGGCCCCACCAGCTTTTGCTTAGGTGTCTAGTGCATCAAGCAGAATTTCATCAGATGCTTCCCATCATTCAGGATGTGCAAGGGTGCTCCTGGGAAGGTGGAAGATTGTTGACCTATAGGAAAGATTCAAGCGCAAAAGTATTTGGAGTACAAAGAGTGAGTTCTTGTCAGTGGAGAGTATCTGCTTGGCACCTTTGCACTGCTTACAGCAAACACCCTCTAAGCAGTCAAAGACAACATTTTAAGGGCTATTTCCACATGCATTGGTCAGTAATTGCACTTGTGACAACTCAACTGGAAGTAATGCACCAGGTGACCTGCAGCAAATAGAACAGCTGCCCAGGAAACTCCAGAAAACAGATGGATCACGGTCAGCACTGAGCAGAAAACAGTGTGTGTGTCCTGTGCACAGGTTGCCAGTAGTTCCTCACCAGCACCTGAAGCTTTTCTTCTCTCTTGGCAGATTATCTTTGGTAGGGCCACTGGTGCAGCCCTGCAGAGACTTCGCTGCCTAGTTGGTTGTCTTCATACAAATGAGAGCAATTGATCCAAGGCAGATGCTTCATTCCTCATTTGTGTATAAAATACAGATATTCTTCCTGGGGTCAGAGAGTGGCAGGTGACAAGCAGCATCTGTAAGACCCTGGAGACAAATCTGGGGCTGTCTAGGTTTGGGTGAATCTGGTTATTTTTGAGTTCTTGGGATTTCTGCAATTTTTTTTTTTTAATAGCTTCATGAAATGTGGCAGATATGAAGACCTTTGGTGGCTGAGAGTAAGCAGATACTGCTCCCCTGGCATCTAGCACACAGCACAAATGCCTCTGCACAGCTCCACGGGGGTCCATAACTTGGGCAAAAAACAAACAAAAATGAGTTTGGCAAAGTAGAAAATGCCACCTTAAATATTTGACATTACTGGTGGCTGAGAGGTAAGAAGAATTGTCAGAAAGTTCAATCAATCAAAAAAAAAAAAGTGAAAATGAATTTTACAGTTCCATAAAAATATTTAAACTGTCGTTCACCAGTGTCAAGAAGGAAGGCCCAAACTCTTGGTTTCACTTCCACCATGGCTGACATTTATGGGGTTACTCATAAACAGCACTTACATAAACCAGTCTAGTCGCAGTTCACATCATCACAAAGCAGACAACTGTCTTCTATTTGTTGTTTTCTAAGTGACAGAGCCTGAGATGGGGAACAAGAGATGTATAAGCTTCTGCAATGAGCAATTTAGCCCAAAGCCAAGTGTCTGGCAGCCTGCTACACTCCAAATGAAAGCCTTCAGGCTGAGAAAGAACTTGCCTACTGGTTCAGATGCTGGCATATTTAATAAATACCTTGCAGTCTGGGGTTTCTTTTCACTGATTTAAACATAATTTTTATTCTGCTAATTATTACATTCATTTAACTGTTGATCTGCACTTCCTGAGGTATCCAAGTAACATCTGGTGTAAGACTATGCATAAATTCCCTTGAAGAAATGCTAATGGAGAACTTGGATTGAAATATTTCTGAAGAACACTTCACAGGACACTTAGCACCCCTGTTTACACAGACAACATTGCACATCTCTTGATGAACCTCACCTACACACCATCGAGCACGGATTTGACACCAGTGACTCCCCAACAGCAAAGGCCAGCAGGACTCATGGCAGCTGAAGAGCACGGGGTGCTGGTCCCTCCTCTTCTGCTGAAACAAGGGGATGGGAAGGCAGCAGAGAAGCAAGCACAGAACAGCAATGCAGAAGTGAGAGTGAATGCAGTTACTCAAGAACCAAAGTTTTGAAGAAAACAAGACTAAGGCTTTATTTTTTCCTGCAGCATGAGCTAAATTAAGAATGGCTGCAGTTACAGAAAGATTTCCTTGCGATTACTTTTCTGCATCAGAATGTGCTGCAGGAGCTCCATGGATGTCTTGGATTGAGAGAATGACCCAAGCAAAGGCATCACAGTTAAAATGAAATCCACAGAGTGCTTGCTCTTCAAGCCACCTTCTCCAAGGAACATGTTCCCTGAGAGAAAATAATTGCAAAGCCATTTACATTTCCCTGATGAATGTCTGCTTTGCTGCTCCAGGCACCTCTCATCACCTCTGTTAAATGGCAGAGGCAATCAGATAAGCATACTGACAAGGATAAGCTAGATGTCTCCAACACAAATTCATTGTCTACTGTCTTTAGGTATGATATCAGAAACGACTCTGTCCTACACCCTCCAAGAGAGGAGCTGAAAAGAAAAAAGCCTGGATAGGTTAGCTACAGAAACTTTCCCTTTTTAAAGGTGCTGGCTGTTCTGGATTTCTCCATTTGCTCAAGGAAGACAAACAATGATCAGGAGTTGTTCACCCCCAAGTGCAACAGAAGGCTAAGTATGTTTAAGCACATTATCCTCTCAAAAAAAGCTGGAATTTATGCTCTCTAAGCCATTATAGGACTCTAAGGGATGGTTTTACTGTGGAGAATACCCATGCTTTGCACACATTATTTAGGTGTGTATTTAGGAGATAGTTTTCCCCTGAACAATGCAAAAGGAAGGTTTTCTGGTGTGTACTGGCATTGCACACCTTCATGAAGTAGTAGCCCCATGAAATGGGAAAATTCTGCATCCACAAAACAATCATTCCTAACAGCCTAAGGCTATGTAAGTGTCTAGCAGATGAGTCTACTCATTGCATTTTATCAAGCCGTTGAAGGCTTATTATTACATAATAATAAACATCTAAAGAAGAGGCAGGAGGATGCTTGGAGGCAGCTGCAGGAAGGTGTGACCAGATCCGCACAAACACTCGGGAACAAGGTGAGTGTGACCATGATAGAAACAAATCTCTGCAGAGGTTTCATGGGTGTTTCCCAAGAGCAGGTTTATGAACTCAGCATTATTAATTTATTGCCTTGCAAGGACTGCAGATAGCTTTACTGGAGGATGTAAGGTTGATTTAGCCTACACTCAGCTTCATTCCTGGGCAAAGGGGTTCCTGGGGATTTATTTTTTTTTTAACACAATAAAATAAAAATGTGCTGCTGCAGCCAAGAGAAACTGCAGCCAGTTAATTATCTTTACAAGTGACAGCTTCCCTCTCAGACTCACTTTAGCAGGAAGAACACAAGGTAAAGATGTGAGCTATTTCCCCTCTCCTACCTTATCAGCATATCCTCCAGCTTTCCACTGCATTGCCACTCAGGTGATTCCCATTCTCAAACCTTATTTTGGCCCTCCCTCTTCTTTTGTCCTGAATGCTCCTCCCACCTTAAAAACACAACCTACTGAAATGCAGCATCCAGTGGGTTTGTCCCCCTCACCCTGGAACTGGTTTTGGGAGGGACTCACAGAGCTACAGATACTCCAGTGACATTCCTCTCAAAAAAACCCCAACAAAACCAAACCAAACCAGAAAATATAAGCAGAGAGCTGGAATTAACTTCTTCCAAAGCATAAAAGCATCCATCTGGGCATGGATTTTGAGAGACAAGCCAAGGCATTTGGATTTAGCTGGTTTCCAGCACCCCTATTTCCATCGGGGTTGTGGGCATTGCAGCCTCCTTTGTCACACTGCCTACAAATATTTTCTAACTGAGCGAGCGACCAGGTGGAAATGTCAGCCCTTGTCACCCTCCCTTTCCTGCCAGTAACGTGGGAGGACAAGCAAAGGCTCAGAGGCAGGGATGCTGAGTGCATCCCCCTCTGGTGATGAGGGTGGCCAATGCCCCCATCCCATGCCCGGCGAATTTCAAAGCAGGCACTGTGCAGAAGGAGCCCACAGTTTGGCAAGGGGGCTGCTCCTGAGCTTTAAAATGAAAGGAGCAGTCCCAGCAGCTTGTTGATTTGTTTGTTTTTACAGCAGAATGCAGGTTCACTCATCATTACAACAAGCACATTCACGCTCATGCTCAGCCAGTGTGAGCCTTCCGAGGCCAGTGCTGTGTGTGAATGAGCCTATTAAGTCTGCAGAGTCTTAGTCACTGTTCTTTAAATTTGGGTCAGGCACCCTGCTTGAAAAAAAATATTTCCCCGAGCATTGTAAATTAATATTTCATATTCCCTTGAAGTGCCTTTTGAGGAAATTAGCCTTCATTACAGAGGCATCTCCCATGTAAACACAGCAAACAGAAAATACCTCTGCTGACAAGGACAGCTTTGTAGGGCAGGGAAGGAGAGTCAACTTAAGAGTGCGAGAAGAACTTGGGACTGATTCAGCAGCCCAATTAAACAGGCATGTGCAACCCCACTCTCCAGCAGCTCCCTTCCACTGCACATGGCTCCACCTTTACACCCGGGCAGCAGCACCCCACTGGCCCCTGTGTCCACTGGCATGGTAAGGGCCTAAGGACCCTCATAGTACTGACAGCACGGTGCTGAGAGATCACAGAATCACAGTGTCAGGGGCTGGAAGGGACCTAGGAGATCATCTAGTCCAACCCCCTGCCTGAGCAGGGGCACCTAGACCAAGTCACCCAGGAACAGATCCAGGGGGGGCTGGAATGTCTCCAGAGCAGGAGACTCCACAACCTCCCTGGGCAGCCCCTGCCAGGCTCTGCCACCCTCACTGGGAACAAGTTTTTCCTTGTGTTTCCCCTCAACCTCTTGTGCTCCAACTGACTCCCATTGCCTCTTGTCCTGTCACTGGATGGCACTGAGCAGAGTCTGGCTCCATCCTCCCTACACTGCCCTGAACATCTTGACAGACACTGCTGAGCTCCCCCCCTCAGTCTCCTCCAGGCTAAAGAGCCCCAGCTCTCTCAGCCTCTCCTCAGCAGGGAGATCTCCACTCCCTTCAGCATCTTGGTGCCCTGCACTGCACTCTCTCCAGTAAATCTCTGTCTTTTCTGAACTGGGGTGCCCAGCACTGGACACAGTACTCGAGGTGGAGTCTCACCAGTACAGAGCAGAGGGGGAGAGATGCACAAGCCCCAGGCATCACGAAAAGATCCAGGTCACAGGCTCTGAATGGGGAAGGCAGTGAGAGCACAGGGCTGTTGTGGCACTGTTGTGTTTTGAGGATTTCAGGCCACTGCACTGTCTGACCAGCACTAGAATGAGTATTTTTGGCACTGGCTGGGGAGGTTCCTCTGGAGAGGAGTGCAGCCAGTCAAACTTGGCTGGCATGAGGCAGGGCTTTTCAAAACGGCTTGTGCTCCAATGGGGAAGCAGCTGAACACTGCTCTGCTCAGAAAAGTGCTGCCCTTGTCCTTTTTTTTTAATGAAAGCAAACTTGGTATTCGGTAGGAGCAGGCCAGAGCTATTTCAGACACGGAAGACAGCAAACACAAATCAATAGAAAAAAATAACTTCTTTTTATTTACAAAAAAAAAAATCCAAATATTGGATGCAGTAAACAAAATTCACAATCTGTTCCTTCTAAAGCCTGTTTTCCATCAGCTCTTTTTCTGTCTGTGACAAAGCCTATAGTCAAAATGTTCCAAAAGAGCAATCCAAGGAGCAGTTTGCTGCAACAGGATGCCTTGCAGAAGGCAACAGTTGTAAGGAAATCTGAGGGAAAGCAAATCTGCACAGACTCCTACAGACTGCAGGAGCCTGCAGTGCTTTAGACAAGCTGTCTTGAAATGTGCAGGCTTTTTTTTTTTTATTTTTTTTTACTATTTATTTTGTTAGCAAACCATTATTACAACAGCAAAACAGTACACTGATTCTCTTTCTTGCAAGGGAAACTCTCTGCATAAAGAAAACCATACAAAAGAATATACTCAAATAGGAGCTGAATATGCAATTACAGTTTTTCCTTTTCTGTGCAGTTTTATCTAAGACACTTCATTTTCTCAATTAAAAAAAAAAAAGCTTTTTTTTTTTTTAACTGGTAGGAGCTTCTGACATAATGAAAACCAAGCATTTAATAAGAGGTGTTTAGAAGACTTGCATGAAGACCTTTGTGCAAGATAAAAAATACTTCAAGTGCAATTAGAGTAACTAGAAAAATAGAATATTTTTGGTCTTCTAATTGCCCTTCTATTTTTAGATGAATGTTCTTGCATTTGGGAGGAGAGCAACATCTAAGGAAAAAAAAATCCCATTTCTGAGTTCTTGGTTGTTTCTTGACAGCTACATGTCACCAAGTTTAGTGCCCTGTTGGTTAGCAGTAAACTCAGCTGCAGCATAGACAGTTTGAGTGTCATCAGTTCAGTGTTTTTAATCAGTTCAGCTCTTTCAAAGGGGAACTGTCTCTCCTAGTACAAGTTCTAACCTTACATTTGATTGGATGAGAAAAAAAATGCAACCTACAAAGCAAGAACACGGTCATTAACTTTAAAAGTACCAGTGTGCTGGAGAGCAGAAAAACGGTTTAAAAACAAGAGTGAGACTTCATGGAGAAGGTCTGTAAACCGCAGAAATAAACTGGCTTTGAAAAAGGAGTTCTTAGTTTACTCTTGGCCTGAACTCATGCCTTCTTCCCACCTCTAACACCAGGCACCTTTGAAACTACCAGTCACAGATAAAACAAAGCTCCACCAGTTCCACCACTTGATCATTAACATATGCAAAAACAGATCCAGAATACCTATATAATATATAAAAACATATTATATATGTACCAAAATGCAAACGCTGAAAGGTGCAGTTTAGCTCAGAGCCCTGCTGCGTGCATGCACTATAGGGTAACTAGCTGCTGTCAATCGTCAAAAAAAAACAAAAACAAAACACAGTAAAATTTGAGCTGAGAGGAAGTAAATCAAAACTTTCTTTCAATCTATGGAAGGAAAAAAAAAATAAATAAAAATAAAGGGGGTCCTTGGAAGGAAAACTCCATGGCACACTATCAGCAGGCTGCGGCTGCGGCACAGCTACAGCTTCTCAACCCCTTCGAAAGGGCGAATGACTCATTGATTTGCTGCAAATAGCTGTGGCGAGAGAAGACAAAACCACATTACCAGCTGATCCTATTTCCCCAGCCCTCCCCGCAGCTTCCGCTGGAGAAGCCTCCCCGCGGCTGCGGGCCGGGACACATCGCGGGCGGCTGCAGCCCGACCGGGACCTCCGCGGCCTGCGGGGACCGGCGGTGGGAAGCCCGGCGGGGACAGGGACAAGCGGTGGGAAGCCCAGAGGGGACAGGGACAAGCGGTGGGAAGCCCGGAGGGGACAGGAGGGGACAAGCGGTGGGAACCCCGGTGGGGACAGGGACAGGCGATGGGAAGCCCGGCGGGGACAGGGAGAAGCGGTGGGATGCCCGGCAGGGACAGGGAGAAGCGGTGGGATGCCCGGCAGGGACAGGGAGAAGCGGTGGGAAGCCCGGCAGGGACAGGCGGTGCGAATCCCGGTGGGAAGGCTGGAGCCAGAGCAAGGGGGAAAAAAAAAGGGGAGAAGGTCCTCAAATCGACGCCGGGAATTGCAATGAAACGGCTTTTAGGTTTCCTGAAGGATTCCCAAGGTGCTTCGGTAAACAAAGCAGGTTGCTATTAAATTGCCTCCAGAGTGACAAGTACAAAGCTGGACAAAAATAGATGTACCTTCCTCGCTCCGTGGGGAAAACACACTGCCAGCACACAAACCCTCCCCCTCTGCCCCGACCCTGCCTCCTCCAGCACCAGACCCNGCAACACTCTTAAAAAGGGTTCATTTCACATTTGCTAAATTCTAGTGGTCCTGGAATGCGTAACGCATTCTATTAAAAATACTCCTTTAAATATTAACAATTAGTGTTCAAATCACCAACTAATACAATATTCTTTAGCTGTCAGGGGGTTTAAATAAACCTATCTTTGATCCACGTTCCACTGAATTACACATCATGGAGGTATGCAGTCACAACATTAGTGGGTTAAACGTCAAAATGGCATTACAGTACAAAATAGTTAAAAAAAAATAATCAGCTAGTCATATGTTTCTCCATCTGTGGAATTATTATGGCTCACAAGCAACCCACTGAATTATTGTAATCCTTTGCAACCAAAGACATTATCTGAGTCCCACCTTAACCCTGACTGGTTTATTTACTCCCAATTTCTCAGGCGTGGGTTAAAAATTCACTGCAAGGTGCCCACTGTCCTATGACATCCTGTTGCAAACTGGATAACACATAGTNGATGTACCTTCCTCGCTCCGTGGGGAAAACACACTGCCAGCACACAAACCCTCCCCCTCTGCCCCGACCCTGCCTCCTCCAGCACCAGACCCTGCCTGCAACCAGGCGAGGACACTGCAAGTTTTCCTTCAAAAGCTTCCATTCCCTTTTTCTTCCTCTTTTTTTTTTCTTAAGAAAAACCAAAATATTACAGTCAAGTGTCACTTAGTTACTAGGTTTTCAAAGCCCAACAAAGAATTGATACCTCCAGAGACAGCACTGAAGTGAAAACAACAGCAGAGGTTGATTGTTTTCTGGTTTTTTTTCCCCCCTGCTGGTCTTTCTGGGGAGGAAATGAAAGTGAATAGTCATTGTTCCAATGTAAAGCGATTCCATTTAAATAAAGTACAGTACTGAAATGGTAAATGCAGTGTGACAACCAGATCAAAGATGTTTAATATTTGCATAAAAATATATANAAACGTCAAAATGGCATTACAGTACAAAATAGTTAAAAAAAAATAATCAGCTAGTCATATGTTTCTCCATCTGTGGAATTATTATGGCTCACAAGCAACCCACTGAATTATTGTAATCCTTTGCAACCAAAGACATTATCTGAGTCCCACCTTAACCCTGACTGGTTTATTTACTCCCAATTTCTCAGGCGTGGGTTAAAAATTCACTGCAAGGTGCCCACTGTCCTATGACATCCTGTTGCAAACTGGATAACACATAGTACTTTATTTAAACATTCCTTAATTGCTACATTTTCCTAGACCACATTAATATATATATTGTGTGTGTATATATAGATATACACCTCTAACATGTACATATATACACACACAAACATATATACACACATATACACACGTACCTAGGGTAACAGCACACCGATGTAACATTAACTCTATACAGGTATTTGCCAAGAAAAAAAAATAGGGCATTTCCTCCACCACTTATTCACAAGCTTATGGGTTTTTTTTCTTTTGTATTTAATCCTCATGTCCCTGATAAAACAAAATGCATGGTTAAACCACAAAACTATATATTTTCTTTTCTCCTCACTTCAAATTTTATGAAGGCATCAGGCACTTTTGATTACTGTTGGTGTGTACAAATATAGCAACATCTTTTATATATATACATATACATATATATATATGTATGTATGTATATATACACACACTCTCTACTGTATCTTCTTTGCTTGGATAACTTCTTTGTGAAATCTTTGGTCCTTGAGATAGTTCTGCTTGCCACAGCTAGTTTTCCTGCAGTCTCACATTTTTAAAATGTGAGGCACGCACACAGCTGGAAATAATGGACTTTGTCATCGTCCATGTTTCTGGTTTTATAACTGTCCCAACCCACTACTGTTCATTTGGAGCAAGCTGTTTCTGATAAAGCATCCTAGTCAAGCAAGCTATACATTCTACATGGTCAACCCATAGACGGCACTTGCTGCAAGCCCCAAATGCAGTAATTCCAATATACATTTTTATTCTGTTAATCTCTGCTTTATGCCTCTAACTTTTAATTCCTGAATATATAGACTTTTTTTATTATTATTATTTTGTACGGGTTTTTTTTTTTTTTGGTGTTGTGTTTTGTTTCTTTCATACTCTCCCTTTTGCAGATCCCATTCTAGAGTAAGAATAAAAATAAAAAAGAAAAATAAGGCTTTCCCACCTTCTCTATGCCAAAGCTATGGGAGCAGGTATTGCCAACCCATATTGTCATCAAGCATTCCTCCCTCACTCAATTCAGGGGAAGCTGGTTGCTTTTCATGACAGGCCTCTTGTGCTCTGGGGTCGGATCCAATTATTTTGGGGTTCTCTCTTGATCATGCTCCCGCTATTTATTAGAAGAACCACCAGCTTTTCCCAAGCTTGAAAACTAGAGCAGATCATCATTGCACAAAACACCCCGTTTCAAAGGGGCGTGTCTCCCCTTGATTAGAAAACATTCTGCCCACCGGGTCTGCTAATTCCAGTCCTTAATTACAGGGCAACCAAGTCGAGTACGTGTGCTGCTGGCAGGGGAACACCGTCTGGACCTGGGCAATGTAGTAATTGCTGAAGTTGGCATCTGCTACGTATGGGGCTGGCTGGTAGTAGCAGGTGACGTTTGCCACGTTGGGGATGATGTTTTGCTCAGCTAGGACCCGGATGGCCAGCATGGTGATGAGATTCAGAGTCTGTCTCCTCTCATGTCCCATCAGGCACACCGTGCTCTCATTGACCACACCATGAAGGGTCATCAGATAGTCGTACTTGCGGTCCTCTAATCCCACAAAGTGGTTCTGCAAGTAGGACTCCAGCTTTCTCTGCTGCTCTCCGATGTCTGAGAAGTCAATGAAAAACCTGGAACACATGTACCTCTGCAGGGATTTAATCTCAGATTCAGAGGCAGCCCTAAAGCCCCTTACCAAAAGGTTGCAGTACTTCAGAAGACCACCTCCTCTGATTTCTTCCGGGTTTCTGGTGGCAATTATCTTGTTGCAGAGGTGATCAAAGGCTTCCTGGAAATCCCCATAAACGCTCTCGCCAATTATAGTTGGGTGAAAAGTTTCGGTCATTGGATTCTCTGAGCACTCATAAAAAAGCAGCAGGGAGTCCAGCTTGATTTGAAAGGAATCGACACTGAATTCAAACTGCCGCCTCAGAGAGTCCACAAATTTCAGCTCCACATTTTTGCCACTGTTGTTGGACAGGGAGATGAGACTCCATCGGTCTGAATCATTGCATACTTTTACCATTTTCTGCACATAAGCCTCCTAGAATTGGAAAGACAAAATGAACAAATGAAGGAGCAGATGCCAGAACTTTCCCCTTCGCTGCATTTGATTGCACACACACACACACACCCCCCACCTTGCATTTAATAAAAGATTTCATGGATCCTGCAGATGCAAAGCAGAGAAGAAATGCTCAACCTGAGAGCTTGGGAGTGCTGTCATTGCGAGGGGATGATAGGGGAGAGTGCTCTGCTGGGTGTCGTGCCAGGGAAGCAGATGACAACACTGCTTCTTTCAGTCATTTCTAAATTCATCTACACACGAAGCCCGTGGCACGCATGCCAAATAGCCATGCACCCAAAAGGTCACTGCCACAATCAGATAAGAAATCTTTTCTATCGGTTTCCACTTCTCTCCCCACAGATAAAAAAAAAAATACAACTTTGCAAGTGCTCACTCCCCTCAGTCCTGCTCTTTCAGTGCAGTTTCTGCCCCACATTCCGAAAAAACCCTCTAAAAAAAAATCTGACAGAGGCATTTGGCGCTCAGCCTAATTAACCCGAGCGAACTGCCTGCAAGAGGAGGGCACATGCCTCTCTGCTGGGCATTCTGCACACAGAACGCGTGCCCTGCAGACGGTGCTTCCTTCTTGGAGACACCAAAGCCTCGCCTGAGCTCCCCGCAGCCAGCCCTGGCTCTGGGGCCGGCAAAGCAAGCGGCTGCGGAGCTGACCGGGGAGATTTGCAGCGCCTTGCACACGCACGCCCCAGGTAAAGCCAACGCTCCCAGCAAATCAAACGAGAGAGAGGCAGAAAAGACTTAATTAATCCTGAGGAGCCCCGGCCAGGCCGCTTTACCGCAAACTCCTTCTCGGTTTAAGCACGGGGTGAACAAAAAATCACGGTCCCTGTGAGTCTGGTGGGGCGGGCAGGGGCTGCACCCCTCAGAGCAGACCTCCATCCCCGCAGGGTGCCCCGTTCCCCGCACGGCAGGAGCTCACACCTGCCCGCTCCGGACTCCTGGGCACAGGGCAGGTTTACCTTGAGGGTGAGAGGCGTGATCTTCTCCTTGTTCACTCCCTCGGGTAAGAAATCCAAGAGGCAGTCCAAGACCACGTCCTTCACAGTCTGAAACTCGGCTTCCCCTTTGAGGTCGGCGCAGAAGATGAGGTCCAAGTCCTTGTAGCCCAAGCCGCTGTCCTGGTGCAGGACGTGGCTGGCGGCCGAGCCGTTGAGCCGCACGTCCCGCAAACCGATGCCCTTCTCCTCCAGCCGGCTCCGCACCACCTTGACGATCTGGCGGGGCTGCATGGCCAGCGTGGGGAAGTTGCCGCGGCCGTGGATGGGGATGGTCTCGCTGAGGATGCGATCCAGGCGCTGCACTTGCTCCCAGCTCAGCACGTTGCAGTGCGCGCTCTCGCAGCCTCCCGCGTAACTCCCGCCGGGGCTGCCGCCGGCCTTCTCCTCGTCTGCCATGCTGCGCGCCCGTCGTCTCCCCGGGCTGGATGGCACCGCTCCGGCTCCTCACCGCCACCGCCGGGGCCCCTCTCCCTCCGCGCCTAGCAAGAGAGGAAAAGCGAGCGGTCAGCAGCGGCGCGCACCCGGCGCTGGAGCTCCGTTCCCCCCGCAGCGGCCCCGCATCGCCGGACGGCGCCCGCCGCGCCTTCCAGTGGGAAAGAGGGAGGGACACACCTATGGAGTTGGGTTTTCGGTTGGGTTTTTTTTGGTCTAAAAAAAAAAATAAAGAGGGGGAGGGGGGAAGAAAAAAGCCCGGCGGAGCCAGGCGGTGCTGCGGAGCCCCAGAAAGCGCCCGACCTGCAGAGCCGCTGCCCGCGCCGCTCTCCGCGCCCTCGCCGGGGCACAGCCCGCCCCGCACCGCCCGCCGCCCTGCTCGCTGCCGCCGCGGGCTGTCGGCTCCGGAGCTTTCGTACTTCTGCCCGGGAAAGGTCCCCAGTAGTTTTTATACGGGGTTTCTCCGCTCTTCCGGGGCTCCGAGTCACGGCGCCCGCGTCCCGCCCCCTCCATCTGCATGGCCGGCTCCGGCGGTGCCCCCGGCACGCCCACGCCCCGCGCACCCACGGCCCGGCCCCGCCGGCTCCCCCGCAGCCACGGCCCGGCCCGGTGCCCGCTCCGCCCCTCCGCGACGGCGGAGCGCCCAGCGCGGCCCAGCGCGGATACCCCGCCCCACGCGCAGCGCAGCCTCCCCTCCGCACGGCTCTGGCCGCCAGCCGAGGAAGGAGGCAACAAGTGTCACCCCCACACCCTGCCCTGCGCTGGGCGAGGCCGCCCCCCTTCTCTTGGGCAAGATGTGCGCCCGGAGACATGCTTTTATTTTTCCTTTTTTTTTTCTTTTTTTTTTCTTTTTTTTAAAAAAATCTTTTCTATCTCTCTTTCTCTCTCTCTCTCTTTCCCTCTCTCTTTTTCTCTCTCTTTCGTCTTTTCCCTCCTGCCTTTTTCTACTCGCCCCCTTCGACATTCCCGGTCACCCCAGGCACAGACAAACTTCATACCAGAACGCCGTAATTTGGCAGGGGCCCCGCTCCCAGCAGATGCAGAGGATCCCGGGCTGTGTGGTTTGAGCTGCTCAGCTCCTGACCGAGATTCTCAAAGCCGCCTGAGGCAGTTCAGGGGCATCACGTCGAGCCAGCCCGGCCCTCCCTCCCCCTGCCCACACCGTTGCCCTCTCCGCCTTTCGCCGGCGCGAAAGGAAAAAAGAAATCCCAAGAAGCACGTCCCAATCAGTGCCTTGCAGGGGAGCATCCTGCATATAAAGTACAACTTCGGGAACTGAGGAGAGGGAAAAATAACATGTCCACTATATACATACCATATACATATATATTTATATATACTGAATTTCAGTTGCATGTTATTTTAATATTTAATAACAACGCATATGTCTGCTTGCTTTTTCACCTGCTCAAGTGCCAAACACAAAGCTGATGTTAAAGAGATTAACCGTAGCTCCGCCTCATGCAGCAGCACCGCCGGGCTCGGGAGCGGTGGGGCAGGAACCCCGCCGACCCCGTCCGCATCCCGCGCAGTGCAGACGCGCAGGTTGCGCGGGGGAAATTCGGCGGGGGGGGGGTGTGTGGATGTTGCGTCACCACTCGCGGTTTTCTGACGTGCGGTGGGAGAGGCCAATGGGGACGCGCTGGGAGTGACGCGCATCTCTCCAGCCCGGCGCTTTGCCAAGGGGGGGATAGGGAGATGGGCAGTGTACGAAGGAGCCCGACGGGGCTCACCACCCCCTTCCCCGTTTTAGCTCACTCCCCCATTACCTACGCGTGGAATGTGGAATGGGAAGCGGGGGGGCGGGCGCAGAGGGGAGGTTTTACCCCGCCTTGCACGGGGAAAGCTCTGACCCCGGCGGGCTGGCGTGATTTCGCCCCTCACCCCCCAAAAAAACACTCCACTGCGAGCTTGGTGCCCCTCGGCGTGACGCAGGCGGTGAATCCGGGGAACCCCCCCTCCAACCCCTCCCGCAGCCCCTGCTCCCCCCTCCCGCATCCCCCGCTCCCCGCACCCCCGCCGCGGGTCGCAGCCGTGTGGCAACGGCGCCCCCTGTTGGCCACCGGGAGCGCTCCCGCGCCGGGGGTTGCGGGGATCGGGGGGACTTGGGGGGCACCACGGACACGCGGAGAGGGGGTCGGGGCGAAATCCTTCTCTTGACAGTGGAACGGGTTAAGATCCGCTCCCAAATCAGACTTCACTAGTGTCGTGCAGACCCCCGGCCAGCAGCACGGGGTTGGCTGCAGCCCTGCGGGACTAACAGCTGGGGTGTCCTCACTCCGGGGCATCCCCTCGCAACCACCCCACCTCCAGATGAATTCAGCATCACCACCCTGCGCTCGGTGGGGTCCCGGTTGAGCCTGAGGGGACGCTTTGGGAAAAGCGACCCAGCTGGCCAGGAAAAAAAAAGAACAAACGAGCCAAAAGAAAACAGCAGCAAACATTTGGAGCGTCCTGTGCTGTAATCAGGAAGCTTTTAAAATGCGAATGTGTACACACGGGAACGCTGCGTGAAAGCAGCGGCGGAGTCACCGTCCGGCCCCCGGCACGCTCGGTGCGGTTTCGCAACGCGCTGCCTTGTTTCACATTAATACCCAGCCTACGAGAGGCGGCAGCTGGCTGCGAAGGGAACCCGCGACCCGCTGCTGGGGGGCCCTGAGCCCCGACTCCCCGCCTAAGCCCGCAGCAGCATCTCTCAAAGCGCCCCCGCGTCCTGCCCCGACGGGACGGTGCCAGCGGCGCCCTGCGCGGCACAACCGGTGCCCTGCGCGGCACGACCGGCGCCCGAGGCTCCCCGGGACAAACCGGATCGAGGCCAAAAGGCAGGAGGAGCCTCCGAGGGCGCTCGGCGCGGGGTGCTGCGTTTGAAGCACTGAGGCATCGCTGCCCTCGCTGGGTATTGAGGAAAACTCGGGGGAGGGGCGGGGAATAAACGCAGTCAAACTGAGCAACTCCCCGTTTCCAGCCTGGTTTCACTGCAGACACACGCCACATGATTTAATCTTCCAAGGGGAGCGACTACCTCCTTATTTCTAAGCGAGTTAACAGTATCACTGCACCCACTGATTTAGAGAACCAGGGCAAAGATCGGTGCTGCCGCCTCATCCCTCGTTAAGCCAGGCCCTCCCTGAGGAAACCTTAGCTGGAAATAGTCAACATTTAGTTTAACTTCTGTTTCTCAGCCTGTTGCAGTAAAATTTTAGCAGCGTTTCAGACGCTGTAGAATGTACTGGTAAATTCAGGCTGGCCAGGATTTAGATGCATCTTGTTTCATTTTGCCACGAAGTGTGAGATTTAACCTCTCCTCAGTTTTTATTACTTGCACACTTCAGAACAAAAATAGGTAGAAGCTCATTCTGGAGAATACCTGCCTTCTAAAGACACGGTGGATGCAGTCAGAAGAAAGCTGTTTACTCCGTATTTGCTCAAGGAGCAAGGGCACCCAAGACTTGCCCTCACCTCACCCTCCCTTTGTCGGTGTAAGCACCTGCAAATCACCTCCCACTCACTTGAAAGAAGAAGGGAAATCGCTTCCAGTCCAGATCATCGCATTTACACTTTCTCAGTTCAGAAAGGTACATGGGTTATTAACAATCACACATTTTTTTGGTATAAATTAAGAATTATTTGCATTGATGTGCAGTTCTTTTCAATTCTCTTCCCCTATTTAAAGGGCATTAGGTAGCAAGGGCACATTTTAATATAAACTGCATAAATTCGGGGGAAATAGCATCTTATCAGCACAGTGCTTTATCTGGGGTACACGTGTGCTCTGCATTTCTTGCTCTTCTGCCCTTCGTGAATGCGAATCACAGAATAATCGTTGTTGGAAAGCCCCTGTTGCTTTAAACCGGTAGAAATCATTCAGAATTGTAGCAAGAAATGTAATTAGGATGGATTACACTGTGATAAATTAGGAAAATTTGCATAAATTACAGAGATCAGTCTAATTATGACTGATATCAGTAATGCTGCTGCTAATAAAATTAACTCAGCTCATGAACATGTGCTATCCCTTTAATGGCAAACACATATTTGGGAAAGAAAATATGAGGCTTTTTAAAAATTGTTAATGTGAGTAGTAGTTTTTGGACAGAATTTTGATGGTTATTTTTGTTAAAAATACAATAAACATCAATACTGCAATTATCACTAGGTATTAAAAGCAGCAGCCTTCTGCCTTGGATTGACTTGGCAGTAACAAAGAAGTCTAGGAAGGGATTAAAAAGTCTAAAAAACTCCCTTAGAAGTCTGGAAAAAAGATACAGTATCGTTTTATTGCAGTTGTGTCACGAAAAGTTTGGTAATATTCCTCCTCACTTCCATTTCTTTCTAATCCTTCTAGTAATGGCAGTTTTTCCAGTGCAGAGAGAAATGTTTGGTAGCATCATGGTGTTTTCCTATCTCCTCCTGACTGTGTGAAACATTAAAATAGATGTTAAATATGAAGAAAAAAAAAAGCTCTCTGCTTTAGAGTGTCCTGGCATGGCTGGCTTGGTCTGTCTTGTGCAGAGGCCAGTGACAACTAAAACAGTAAAAATTAAGATCTTGATCTAATTTTTATTGTTCTCTGCCTTCTAGAGATGGAAAGACTGCTGGGCAGCAATCGCCGGAAAACTTCTGCCTATTATTCACTCTGTTGCTACACAATTATCTTGTTGGAATTGGCAGCTGTATGACTGGAGAATATTCCTAGCTATTCTCCACCCATATAGCATGTGAACTTAGGAACTCAGAGAATGCTTAGGACTGGAAGGGAGCTCCAAAGGTCTCTAGTGCAGCCCCCTGCAGGGAGCAGGGACACCCTCAACTAGCCCAGGCTGCTCAGAGCCTTGGCCAACCTCCCCTGCAATAGCTCCAGGGATGGGGCCTCAACCACCTCCCTGGGGAGCCTGTGCCACTGAGCCACCACCCTCAAGGTGAAGAAGCTGTGGCTCTTACCTGTGCTGAGGGCTCCAGAACTGGCTGCAATACTCCAGGGGAGGTGTGAGCAGAGCAGAGCAGAGGGGCAGAATCCCCTCTCTCCAGCTGCTGGCCACACTGCTCCTGCTGCAGCCCAGGCTGCCATTGGCCTTCTTGGCTGCCAGTGCCCACTGCTGCTTATGTCCAGCTTCTCAGCCACCAACACCCCCAAGTCCTTTTCTGCAGAGCTGCTTCCCAGCCCCTCCTCCCCCAGCCTGGATGGACAGTGAGGGTTGTTCCTACCCAGGTGCAGGGCTCTGCATTTATTCTTGTTGAAGCTCATGAGGTTCAGCTGGGCCCAGCTCTCCAGCCTATCCAGGTCCCCCTCATCTCCAAATACACATTTCTGGGGAATTCAGCCTATTGTGCCCTTTTTCCTCCCTCCCCACTGCCTTGGGCATAGCTGCTGGCAGCTGCTGTGGGCAGCCACTGTCTCCATCCTGCATGACTGGGGGACCTGCTGGTGTACTGGGTGTGTTATGGCTCTTCTCTGATGGGTGCTGCTCCACACTGGAGAGGAGATGCTGAGAAGGCATCAGCCAGCAGCACACAAGTTCAGAGAACTCTGGACTTGGATGGGCAATGCAATGAATTAACACAAAGTCATTGGATCCGAACACAGCTCGACATCACCCTTGCATGCACACATCCACACACATACAGCCCAAAAATCAGCTCTGTGAAAACAGTAAATGGACACTCGCTGGAAGTAACTTTAAGTCTGAAAATGACTAGTACTGCTATTGACAACAGCACAAAACAAAGCACCTTCAAAATGAACTCCAAGACCTTTCAACTCAAAATCCTTTCCAAATCTTGATTTATTCCTATGTTTCCTTGAAACTAGTCTGGGCAAAGTTTGAGCATGGGTGTGGAAGCAGAGCTCAAAGACTGGTTTTGTCTCTTTTCTCGAGGAGGCCACACTTTTCAATGGTATGTAAGACAGTTTAAAGCTTCAGACTTTCTACCCACGTAGGAAAGACAACCCCCAGTGTTTGATGACTCATGTGTTTGATGCATCTGCTCGTGACTGATAGCATTCGATGCCGATTTTACTTTTCCATGTTTTGTTTACCCTACAGTGCATTAGGCTCTTCTGGGAATACTCCAGTGGATTTCAGCATCGTGCTTTCTATTCAGGAGAGCTGGAAAAGCTCATCATTTCAGATTTAAACAAGCTGTCCTGTTTTTGGAACAGGAAACCACAGTGTGTGAATGCACAACGTGAACTAACAGAAATTGGGTTACTGTTCACTCAAACAGAATTGGTTTCACAGATTCAAAACCATCAGTTAGTTTCACCTATAACAAAACAAAAAACATTTCACCAAGTACTTTGGCGATGAAGAATGTAACTCCTGATGGAGTCAGGGCACCTTCCAGTCTTGATTAAAGTCTATAAATGCTGGAAATTAACTGGATTACTACAGAAAATTTGTTCCATTATCTAATTGCCCTCACCGTTAAAAATGTGCATCATGTTCCTTGTCAGAGGGCATGTTTGCACAGAACAGGAGTATCTGCACTGAATTTACACTGAAGTGACATGTGTATTCCCAGGATGCAATTCTTAGCATCTATCCAAAAGTGAGATATACACATTCAGTGTCTTCCTGTTTGAAACTGGTGAAATAATACTTAAAAATTCCTAGGCAAAGGCACATTGTAAATCCCTCCTCTGGCATTCCCCACTGCTTTGCATCTCACCCAAGACTACTGAAGGTAACAGGTTGCTGTGAAAGAAAATATCTATCCCTAGCTGCTCCTAGGGAAGTAAAATGGGTTGCTGCACATAGATGTACAGAGAATACATCACTGTTATACCTACTAGAATAGACTTCTATATTTTTTATATATATATATACATTCTAGAATTTATATATATTCTAGAGTCCTATAGATGCTCTGAGCCATTGGCCTAGAGGAAAAGAATCAAAGTGCCTTGAAGATAGGAGAATAAAACTCCACATTTTAAGGTGGGGTGAATGGGGACCCAATCAAAACACCGTGCAGCAAGGGACCAAGAGGATGAGAGCCCTTTCCCAAGGAAGCAAAGAGCTGGAAGGTGCCATGGTCCATTTGTGCATGGTAGGAGAGACAGTGTTTCTGATGGCCTGAGTATGCACCGTTTGAAAATCACAGTTTATGTCATGGTGAGCAATAATTTGAATATTTTGAGCCTTGCCACTTTTTAAGACCTCAGAAATCAGCAAGACCTAGGAGGCAGGAGCCTTTTTCTGACTGGGAAAGTGACAGACCAGCTCCTGCTCTCAGCTCCTGATGAATTTGGAACTCAGCTGCTGCTCTCCTTCTCAAGAGGCAGAAGCAGCCTCTACTTAAGAGCAGCAGCTTCAGCTCTTTGGTCCTGATGAGCTCAGCAGTAGCCCAGCAGAGCTCTGAACCATAAGCTGGCTTTGTGCATGGATAAAAATAGTAAGGAACGAATAACATTAACAGCAAAATAAGAGCAACTGTGGCATTTCTGTTCTTTTTCCTTTTTTTTTTTTTTTTTACTGTGATGCTCACAAGGCTAAAGGGCAGTCTAGAAGTCCAAGTGCAAAAGTGCTTTCTGACACACAGCACTATGTTGCCCTTTCAGCTCTCACTTGTTCCTGGACAGGCTCCTTGGCCATGCAAAGTTTCAGGTGGACTCTGCTAAGGAATAAGGAGGAGGCATCCCAGAATGTAAACTCAACCTCTTACTGGGATTGTAGGAAGGAGTCCATCTGGGAGTGGAGCCTTCCTTTCCAGTTCTGATGTTCCAGTGCTCTCCATCACAGTGGAATTCTTCTAAGACAGCTCATCAGAACCAAAATACAGAGGAGAGCTTGTGAAATGTCATCATTTTGAAACAGAGCCCCAAGCTTGCCTCCTACTCATACCCAAACCTAATTTTATCCTGAGCAACAGACTCAGCTTGCTCCTGGTCCAGATTTGGACACCATCTTCTCTGCAAGTTTTCCTCAACATCAGGGATTTTCATTCTGGTTGTGTGAATGTGTATCTGAAAGTGCAAATGAGTATCACAGTCCTCTGAGGTGACGTGGTGAATGAAGTCAGAGTGAATGGCACACTAATGCCCTTAGTCCAGCTCTTATTCCTTTGATGAGAACCAGTCTTGCTTTTTGAAATTAACCCCCAGAGGTTCTTATTTATCAGCACAGCATTTGTTCATTTGCCACAAGATTCCAAATAGTGTTTTGCCCAGGAGACCTGTTGTCCTAACGCAGAGCTTTGAGAAAAGTTTTATGTTCCACATGCCAAATTCTGCTATCATGCCTACTAGAATAACAGAGGAAGGGTTTTGGCTCTAGATACACAGAATTTTATGAAGAGACAATCTGTGCTTTTATGCAGAAGGCTCAACAAACAATGCTGGAAGCAGCTCAATTCCTTGAGGTGGTGTACAGAAGTCCTCTGTTCAAGAGGGTTGATTTCCCATTGGTCTCTTCCCAACAATCTCAGGATATCCTTCTGCTAGGAGCCCTGTGTCTCTGGCAGTGGCCTCACTGACCAAGC
Source organism: Ceyx cyanopectus (assembly GCA_013401355.1). NCBI lineage: Eukaryota > Metazoa > Chordata > Aves > Coraciiformes > Alcedinidae > Ceyx > Ceyx cyanopectus. The sequence continues at coordinate 29,778 of VYZU01085942.1, forward strand.
AACTTCTCAGGAAAAAGCTTCCCAAGCTAGGCATTGATCTGCAAGCCATCCAACATGAGCCTGCTCTGGCAGGGGGGGTGGTCTCAGTGATCTCCAGAGGACCCTTCCAACCTCTCTCATTCTATGAAGGTAGGAAGGAAGGAAGGAGTGCTGCCTAATCCCCTTTTTGCTGCTTACATCACACTACCTGCCCATTTGAGACAGGCAGTACTTTTCTATCTTTCTAGATAGAAAAAATAATTTACACTACATAATTTACAGGATTTTTTTTTTGCTCAAAAAATTGCACCTTAATTGCTGTTAAGTAGCACATGCCCAATAAATGTTTTTGTTGCTTGCATCCTTCCAGCATCTGTCTTAGATGATCTCACCTGTGAAAGCAAACCAGTACCATTTTAAAAGCAGCTGATTCCCTGCAAACAAAGTGACTTCATTTTTCCTTTCATCTTTTTATCACTCAGTAACTTCACCTAAATTTCAGTCTTGCAGAACCTTAGCAATTTATTGTGAACCACAGTAACCCTGGATGTGCTCAGAGAACAAATTAGCCCCGAGCTCTGCTGTGCCAGCCCCGTGAAGAAACAGGGGCACAGGCAACCCCTGTTGCAGCCCCGCTGACATCAGAGCAACCCCGGCAGAAAGCCTAGAGCAAGGTGGAAGGCCAGGTAAGCAGGCAGAGGAAGAAGCCCTGAGGGTCCCGAGAGCAGGCTGACCAAAGAGGCAGTTGCCAGGAACAGAAGAATCCCAGATCTAAGGGAGGAAAATGCCAGGGCTATTTCTGCTGTGACAGTGCCTGCAACTGCTCCGCCAGCTCTAGTCTCTGGCTGTCTCCTCCTACGTTTTCTCTCCCATGGGCCAGTGCTGAGGGAAGTGCCAGGAGGCTTCTTGCAGCATTTCCAGCAGCTACTCCACTCCACAGCAGTTGCCTCTGATTGCCTGTGTGATCACATCCTAAAAGCACAGGATGACCACATGCCCTTCAAAACACTGCACCTGGCGAGTGCTCCAAGCCAGGGATGGGCAGAACTGCTCTCTGCTAACGGCAGCGTGGAAGCAGTGGGTCAAAACACAACCTGGAAATCATTTTGCCATTTTGCCTCTAATAAACTGTAAACCCCAGCTGATTTGTTTTTTAAGGAGCCCTGGCGTTGCTCCAAAGGGCTGCATGTTCCAGAGATGAGCTGCCCATCTCCTCTGGTCTTTTTAATATGGCTGCAGTTGAACCTTTAAGCCAGATCATCCTAATTTACCAGGCATGAGATTATTGCTGGTGTGCAAAAATGGCAGAAAAATAAAAATAACCGTTTTGGTAGATGTGAAATCAGCTGGTTTAAAACTTGGAGATGTGTGTGTCGTTTGCAAGTCCCTGAGTTCCAGGCTGTTCAATAATCTGTGCTGTAGACACAGTACAGAACTGACTCCTTTGCTTTCCACAGGTCAGTTCAGGATATAGAAACATGAAGAAACACGCAGGCACTCATTTTAGCACTGAACAGGTCGGTGCTTTAACTGCACGTGATGAAACCCAGTAGCTACTTGGATATATTTAGCTCAGCTTAGCTCAAAGTGATTGTATTGTGCACGTGTTCAGCTGTATCATACAGCACAGCACAGCAAAGTGCAGTCTGCAAAGGCAGAAACTACTCCAGCTACACAGAAAATATGCAGGTGACATTTCAAAAGTTTAATGTCCTTTTGGTTTAATTATTTCTGCAAAAAAAAATATTTTTAAACATGAGACCTATGTTTTTGAACATGAGATCTGTGTGTGTTTTTATTTCTACTTAAAAAAAAAAAAGGGACTTCCTATGGTCTTTCAATGCAGATTGAGTGCAGAATGCAGCAGCTACCATCAAAGATCTGGTCGTTTTTCCTCTGCTACATCTGGAATATCCACCAAGGATTTGCTATTCTGACACTAAGGAGAGTCACAAAGCAGAAGTGGTTGGGTTTGTTGTTTGTTCAGAAGACAAACGTGTCTCAGTGCTTCTAGGGGAGGACCCTGGATTTCACAAACATTCTGCATGGATGATTCCATTTCTAATTCTTTAGTTTTTAAGGGCTTCCCTCAACCCTGGTCATTCCCACGCTGAGCAGAACACCCATCTTTACAGCCCCTGCCTGTTCCTACCAGCATCCTGGAAGCAGCATCTGCCCAGCCACTGTCCATAGCTCTGATGGGTGGTCGGACACTGGCAGTGCCAGGGCACTAGCAGCTCCTGGCACAAAAGCCCTCTGGATGGGGTGGCAGAGGAGCCACAGGGGTAGGTTATTTCAAGCAGCTCAGGTGAAAATACACCCATTGTTCAACAGTCCCTGGAACAGCTAATTTCATGCTCCCATGCCAGTGTCTGTCCTACTGAATGTGTACTTTTCATAGATATAGATCCACAAATTTAGGTGGTATATAGATATCAGTAAAAGTAAGCTCATTTATAAACACCTCCTTCTCCCTCCTCCTCTCCCTCCCTGCCTCACTCACCAGATATACCTGTTGGCAGGGTGAACCCTGCCTGCCACAGACTGTCCACTTCACTCCAGACCAAACAACAAAGCAGTGGAAGACATAATGGTGCTGAGGACTTAAAGGCAAAAAGAAAAAAAAAAAAAAAGAGAGAAGCAGCTATAAAACCATTGCACATATAGCTCACCCAACATGGACTAGAACCACCACATGCATTTCTGCTATCTGGTTTACAGTTGTTGAGTGCCCTGCCCTTTCATGTACTCACAGGTATTTTCCACAAGGGCTCACTTTCCATTATATTTAATGTAAACCTTTGATTTCAAAACCTGACAAAGGAAAGGCCCCGCTGGGGCCTCAGAATTCTAGCAGTGCAATCTCAGTATCAGCTGCATTGATAGAGGCTTCCTGCCACACAGCAGCTTTCAGCTCTAGCCGCTGCTATTCTGCAGTCAAACAAGGACCACAGATGCAAATCCATCACTGGCTTCATCTGTCTCCCACCTGCAGCCACACCAACTGGGGGCTTGGGTTTCTGACAGGACACCTGGACTCTGGGGTGCCAAAGTGCCCTGCCAGGCAGGAAGATCTGGGGCTGTGTCATTTCAAAGCCATCTGTGAGCTGGAATAACTGGTTGTTCACATCTCAGGGCAGCACTGAGGACTACGACGATGGAATTTCTGTGCCGACCTCTTTTTCTGCTCTTCTCCCTCTGCTGTCCTGTGTGTCAGAGTTGGATGGAGTGCTGTAATTCATGGCAGTAATCTGCTACCAATCCTGTAAAAACTTCCTTTTAACGGACATAAGATAATGCAGTCTAACAGTTCTTTAACTAAATAGGATTAATTAGCAGGAAGCTGTCTGCTTAATTCACTACTGACCTGTAAAACCTGGTAAGAATGAGGTCACAGGACATAATAGAGGTATTTAAGAGTTTAGGTCAAACTCCAATAACAGAAAAGATCATTTAAAGATCACTTTGATAGAATAAAATTATGGGGTAAGAAAATATTGCTTATTAAGGAGAGATCTAATCTTTAAAATAGTGTGCTCTCTATACTCAAAAGTGTATTCCTTCCAAAACAAGCAATTGCAACATCTAAGCATTCAGCCAGTGGACAACAGACTTTGACATTCATTCTCCAAGCTTACATACCTTTTCCCTCAAAATTTGTTACATAAAGCTCACTTTTTTTTCTTTTGTGACCTTAAGATCTCACAGAAGCTTCACAATATGAGAATCTTCCTTTCTGTGCATAAGAATCAGCACTTCTCTTTGCATATCCTGAGTAATCTTGATTAAAAGAAGTTTATTTAAGGATCAGAAAAAAACCCAGTGTGTTATATTCCTGTATCTCCCCAATTTTCCTCTAGCTTCTACCTCCTTTGTCATCTGGGTTTTTTTTGGTGGTGACAGCAGCTGTTTGCAAATGACAGTTTCTATTAGTAATACATATGTGCATCTGCATAACGTCTGCCACAACAATGTTCCTGTTTTCCCCTGGGAATCTCTGATTTCTCCCCCAAAATGATGTCCCATCTCTTCCCCACACTGTCAGGAGTATCAGACAATATTTATTTACTTATTACAGTGTACACCATCTTCCACAGAGCTTAGTCTAGAGCCAGTCACAGATCAGAAACACTGACTGGAGTCATGCTCAGGAGCTAACTGGACCTATTTTAAAACCTTGTGGTCATGTAAAAACCAGACACAACATATGAAGCAGAGAACAGTGAAAGTATTGATTTGATGTATCAGGTCAATTTGTGCTTCTGCTTCCAAAGCAGAGGGATGAATGGCTCCCTCTTAGCTACCCATCTGGGAAAAAAAAGATTTTCCTCTTGGATTCCCCCCCCCCCCTTTTGTTATTCCCTCCGTCTTCAAAGTCTTCGTGTAGTAACTGGCTAGTGTTCCAGCTCTGCTTGCCAAGGAAGCTTGAACATATTCCTTCAGATGGCCAAAAAGGTCGTTATGGTTTGAAAGAAAACATTTCTTCTACCCAGGAGCTCAGCACACCATGTCCCCATTTCTCCAGCCTGCTGCCAGGACAGAGGAGTGAGATCTCTTTTCAAGCCCACAGCTCAATAACCAACAGCTCTGTGTGTCTACTACAAAAGATCAGGAAGCCAGCCCCACGTTTTTATTTAATGCAAGAAGCCAGATTCTCAGCTGGTATAAGCTGAAGCAGCTCTACTGGTGCGAAGAAAAATATACTGATTAACACCTGCCAAAGTTCTGCTCTAGATATTATGTTTGCAGAATAAATGGCATAAATCATGGAAACTGTACTTGCTTTTTCCATTTCGAGACATTCTTCCTCCAGTACACCCTGGGAAAACATCGTTGCCTTTACTGAAGTGCTAAGGATTCAATTAAAAAAGAAAAAAGTAGAGCCTAAGTGCTTCCATAAAGCTCAAGAATTTTTCTGACACCGTTCATAACAATCATCTCCACAGCCAAGAGACAAGGGGATGAATAGTTCATTGCCTAGATTATTTTTTCTCCAGACTAGTATTGCTTTAATTGCTTTAAAATTGGGTGTACACCTGAAAGGAGGGATGCATATGTGCACACACGATGCACTCACCTCCACGTTGTGCATCTCTCTGTGGTGCACAGAGCTCAGGCTACTGGAATTCCCATTAGTTCAGTCTATCCAAATGACCAGATGATTCACTGCTTGAAAAGGAAAATATTTAAACTTTGCCTGTCTTTAGGGAACATTATTTGTAAAAACTGTTGCACGTAGAAGAAATCCCCACAAGTTACTCACTTTTATTGAATTAATCCACCTTCCAGAATAACGGTGTAGAAACGACACATCTACACCTTTAAACAGTAATGTTAAAGATTATTAGAGCTAAAAATTGACATTGTTTATTAATCTTATATTGGAAAGTTCCTGTCTTCAACAATCTGCTGCTCATAAAACGTTTTGGGATATGGATGAAGCTTTAAAAAAGTTAATGCTACATGGTAGTAAATGTTTAATGCTTTGATTCCATTATTTTTATTTTTTGTTCAGCAGACAGAAACAGAACTGCAATATTTTCAGTAAGCAAACAAGTACTCCCACGCTGTGAGAGGAGATAGGGACACGTACAAGGTGATAGCACAGCTAGTTTACTCTGAACCTCAGATTAAATAAACGTTTTTACTGTTTAATAGATATCTGAGCTGTAAAAGTGAGGGGAAAGAAGGGAAGGGAAGGCAGGGCAAGGGAAATTTTGAGAGACTGTGAATAGTCTTTGCAGTCATTGCTGCCTGCCTGGGACAGGAGAAGAGACTGACCACAGAAAGGGATTATCCTCATGTTGTTACAGTCTGCCCACAAGCTGCAAAACCCCTTCCAACAAACAGTGTGTTGAAATGGATACGCTCCCAGGATTTCCAGTCCCTACACACACAGCTCTGTCATCCTAATAAAAACCCCAACCCAAACAAACTGGCAACAACGAGCAGTCTCACTGCTCTAGATTAATACTTCTCGGGCTATGGCTGCATAAACTCTAGTAGCCTCAGGGAAAATCCAGGCTATGCCAGACACAAAACCAACCCTATCTGAGGACCAGGAATTCAGAAGTGACTGAAGGCTGCTGACTTATAGAGCTCATGCAGCATCTCATCTTCAACCTGATTGCTTGCCTAATTCCCACTGGAATTCAAGCAGCTTGGTGATTTTGCCCATCTCAGCAAATCTGTGCATGACAATCTGGGCTTTGCACACTGAATTTCTCTCGTCCACACAAGGATTGTGCAGCAAGCCACAGGCAGGACTGGTGAACTGGATCACTTAATGGGAAACCTCCTGCTGGTGTCATCCAGACTCCTTGTGCACCTCTCTGTACTTCTCCAGCTGTACAGACTGCCCAGCAGCACAGGTCCCTGCCCTCCTGTGGCATGGGCCATGCCTCACAGATGCCCTCTCAATGTCCTCAGAAGAGATTCCCATCCCCAGCAATTCCCAGGCAGGCAGGACACGTATGTGAACACTAAATAGTGTCCAAAGAGACCTGGTGGGACATTTGGACTTTTGTTCTGCTTTAACCTCAGAGCCACAAAGCCATTTGAAGGTCACTGCTCCACTCTTTCACATCCAGCTCTTTTTTTCATTCCTTGCTGCCCAGGAGATATGAAGTTTGTTGGCTCTGTCAGCACCAGGGTTTATTTTGCCCTATTCTTCTTCCCCCTCGTTACCCAGTTCAGCTGTTTCCCTCCTGCTGTTTATCTGCCCTCATGAACTCAGGAACCTGGAACTAACACTTATTTCAAAAGTGGTGGTAGAGCCATCAGCTGAAAGCTATTTTATCTTTTTTTTTTCCAAGCCTTGAACATCTGTCAGCAAACATTACAGGGCTTTTTACCGTAACAGGTTGTGTGGAAAAAAACAGCAGTGCTGCTCTTCCCTCCCCACAGTGTCTTTGGATTTGACAAATTGTGACTGTCCTTCATCTAAGGCCTATCAAATGAGTAAACAGAGATCTTTATCAAATCAAAATGAGGAGGGACCTTCTAGGCACTAGGCCATACAGCTAAAGGGACTGCAGACAAAAAAAAACAAGCCACAAAACTGCTCTGGCTACCTTAAAGGACAGCAATTCTGTCCTATCAATTCTATAAGACATAACCTCTATTAGTCATCATGTTGCACTTACAGGAAAATGAATGAAAAGAGTAAACAAAATCAAGTTTCAAAAGAGAAGTCCTGAAACAAAGTCTGTGATGTCCCCCTCTGGGCATGAGCTGGCAGCTTGTAGGATCAGTTCTTGCCCAACACCCTGTCCCTGAGAAAGCCCACTCATGAAAGATCATCAGAACATACAGACCCTTAATGGATTTGCTGATGTCTTAGTCTCACTTTAGCCTTTCATTTATTTGCCTTTTTTAGTTAGAGATACAAGGTGCAGAGAAATAAGATGCACAGGCTATTATACCCAGAATAACAAAGATGGGATCTCATGTGCCAGAGTAACCCTGGGTTTTAACTGTAAGGTATTTGACTAAGTATAGTTTATTTAACCCCACTGACCTTTGATGAAGGTGCTTTGTGTTCTGCTGCAGCAAAGGAAAAGTAAACACTGTGGCTTTATTACCACCACTTATTCTAGCCAGTGTCTCTCCTTAGGGTATAGCTGACCCCTATCCTCCAGGCATCGTTTATTCTTGCACATGCACACTTGAGTTTGTCCTTGCACAGCAAGTTGTATTGATTGAAAAGAGAGATTTCCCCAAAACCCAGGGCTGCTATGGCAGGTCTAGAGAGTACTCTGTATCTGCTCCTCCCTACTTGCAGATAGGATCCAAAGCACACTGACAGCAGTGTGTGACTTTCCACCCACTCTGCTGGGCTCTAGACCAGGACAATAACTACACCTTTGTCTCTAACTCCACAGTGAAGTCTTCACTAGCCCTATCCAAAAGTCTGAAGTTTCCTGATACAGGCTGACAGGGGCTTATGTGATCTTGGCTCAGAGCTGACATCTTTGCCATGTCAATATTCCACTTCTATATGCTTAGTCTATTGGGGAGCCTTCTCCCTTTTTCTTGAACCAAGAAGCAGCAGGTTTTGATTTGATTTCTGGTTTAGGTGCCAGATTAGACCTGTAGCACTGCTGTCCAGGCTGTGCCCGTGTTGGTAAGTGCAGCTCCATCCAAGGTGGAGGTTTGGGCACTGCAGCAGCCAACATCTGGGACAGCATTAGCTCCTTGGTGCTCGTACCTCTGAGCAGCAGAGCTGGAAACTCAGGCCTTTGCCATCACATTTTCCTAGCATCTACATGTGATGGAGGAAAGTCAAATGTGGACCATATTGGCAGGCCAAGTCATTAATCCATTCCTCCCTTGGCCTTCTGAGGTGCATACAGAATGCCTTTACAGCATCTCCAGTAAAAACCTGCTCTGTCTCTGCTCTCTGTGGTGAGTTTTCCAGACAAGGTAAGACTCAGCTCCACATGAGCAATCCTTCAGCTGTCAGGCAGAGCTGACCTCAACAGGAGCGAGCAGAGCCCTCTTTTACACCTGAGTTCTCAACATTTCCTCAGCAGGCAGAACAGAAAATATGGCTTTGATTTTTTTTTTCCCCACAAAGTCTTAAATGTCAAAATAAATGGTAGAAAAAGTTCCATTTGAAAGGATATGAAGGGCTGACAAAGCTGCTGTATCCAGTCTTCTCCTTGCTCCCAGAAAGGCAAGAATTTTTATATTGGATGCCAGAATCAGTTTTATTCAGCAGAAATCCTTTGGCTGAGTGAAAAATGCAAAATCAGACAGTTTTCTGCATGAGAAAAAGTGAATCACTGAAGTCTTTATTGCTCATTCCATTTATTAAAACTGCTGGGCCAAGATTTATTTTTAATGAACTCTGATCAGTCACAGCCAGTGATTTCACAATTCATGTTAGTACTGTAGGCATTTGTTGCACTGCAAACAGCTCATTTGCTTATTTTATGGAAGATTTTTTTTTCATCTGCCTTGAAATTGGTCACACAGACCTCTGTGGGATTTTTAGGCTAAGTATTTTCATTCCCATGGATAGTAGCCATATGTCAAAGCCCTTTATTGTAGCCAAAGACAAAAAAAAACCCAAACCCAAACAACAAAACAAAAACCTCTTGTTTTTATTCTGCTAAGCCTTTTCCTTTTCTTTTTCTTTTTTTTTCTTTTAATGTTTACTGTGCCTTGACATCCTGTCTCACTAAATCATGCATCATCCTTCTGTTTTCTGTAACATGAATGTGTGTGTAAAGGAAAAGAAAACATACCTTGCAGATGGGAAAAGATAACACATAAATCAAACTGCATGCCAAAAAAGAGACAGTCATAAGGAAGGTTGTAGAACAACGTGTCTGCCTTATATATATATATATATTTTTAAGAAAANCTCAAGTTTGCATGTGTTCAAGTAACTCCTGACACAGTCTGCACGACACAGCCCAGGCACACAAAATCAGAAGGTGGGAACCAGTACCATTACCATACTTAAGCTCAATATATTTTTAAGAAAAAAAAAAAAGCCATGAAATAAAAATCAATGTGCTCAGTCTTTAACCAAAAAAAAGTTAAAATGCCTTAAAAGCTTTTTCAGTGGAACTGGAAGTGGAGCTTTAGGACTGGTTGTTAGAATGGTGTACTATGTATATTAAAGAGTGCCAGCATAAAAACCTAACTCTGCTGTCCATTTTCTCTTGGATTTTGTTGTTGGGTTTTCCCTCATAAGTATTTTATAGTTTAGAAACACAATAAATGGCTCATGAGGGAATGCACTTCAGAGCAATTATTGCATGCTTCAGGTGGTCTGAGCAAAGCTATAATCAGACATAAATAGGTTGACTGCAGTGTATTTTGCTTAATGGTATGGATAATCCCTTCAAATATCATCAAATAGGGGCCTTGTCAGCTCGAAGAGAGATGTATCCTCGGGTTTGGAACTCTGTCAGATCTTAGGCAAACAAATTCTGCATCCATTTCCCAACTGTGGAGTCTGGCTGAGAACGTTTCCAGGCTTCTTGGCTGCACAGCAGTGCAGAGGAGCTGCACAGCAGGGCTGGGGGCCAGCAGGAGGACACAGCCTGGCCAGTAGCACCACAGCCCTGTGCTGCAGCCAGCTCCTTCTCTCTCCCCCTGTGTTCCCTGGGATCCAGAAGAACGAAACCACTCACTCTAGAGAGACGTTTACTTTGGTTTTCTGAAACTATTGGAAAGCAGTTGCTTGAAGGCAAGGGAACCAAGTGTTGCAGAAATGGCTTTGCACGAGGCTAGCAGCACACCCTGCCGTGCTGGCTCTGGGTGCCCATTTGGGACCTGGCTGCAGTGGTGGAGCAGTGGGGATAACTCCCAGCTCCAGATGGGTGGCCAGCTGTGGGACTTTGCTCCCAGCCCAAGTAGCCCTGTCTCAACACCCTCCCTGGGCAGCTTATCAAAATGACATCACTCTTTAAAGAAATTAATTGCACTACAAACCTGCACAAAACACTGCTTTAAGAGCAGGTTCTTGCCAAGCTGCCACTGCTTTTTTTTCCCTTGCCTCCTCCTGGATGATGCAGCCTTACTTGGGAAACTAGCAATCAGATCATTCAACACAACTGCTTCATTTCAGTCATCTCCACACCTTGTGTCCTGTTGTCTCTGTCTGGGACGAGGCTGCCTGCTCAGCTGACAGCAGTGCTGTCTGCTGCAACAAAAGGGGTACAGGACCAGCACTTAGGATGTTCATTCATTTCTCTGCTCAGAGGCTGAACTGTAGCCAATATACAAATTTGGAAGGTGGTGGAAATTTAATCTCCTCTGCCCTTATAGATCAGTCAAATACCTATTGGCATCCCCTGAGATTTCAGCATTAATCATGGTGATTAAATTAATCATTAAACCCAAGTGTCTGACAGTTTGGGTTCATAACACAGTCTTTGCACAAGTGTGTCTTCATGTAATAGTACCAGAATAGTCAGTTCCTGAGATGCTACTTTTAAAAGAAAATAAAATTTACAAAGAAACCAAATCAAACCAAAACCCCAAACACAAAACCAAAACCAAAACATCCCCTTAAAATCCCATGTAACACAAATATTTGCATAGCAGAAAATTATTAAATAGATTCATCTACCTAAAACATTAGTATTTGTTTTTGCATAGTAGTACTCTAGCACTTCAGAGACTTGAAAAAAACAACAGGTTGGTGGCAAAATGCATGGCCATGCTCATGCTGCAGAGAGTGACTCTGCTTTCAGATACCAAATCAGAGACACTCCTCTGTTTTGCTTCTTAACATCAGTGCATAAGGAAATTGCTTGATACGGGAATACTTATACCAGGCTAAAGTTCTGATTCATTCTTGCTTTGCTTTTCAAAACATAATTATCTTTCAGATATAAAATATTTTCTGCCTTTTATTTTAAGACATTTCATGCTGACTTTTGAGGAAAAATCTGCATTTTTCTCTTAGTTTTTAAAGTCATCAAGAAATGTTTTCTTTTTAAAATATTAAATCAATTTCAGCTTGAGAAGCTGCTGTGGGTGCCATAGTCTGAGGTCAGAAAAGAGGACAACTGCTTCTACTTAGCAGGATTCCAGTGCTGACACTACACTAGCACTCTGAAAAACCAAGCACTGGATGGCCAGGGTAAAAACCACTGCCATTTTAGGCAATCCTTTTCTCTGAGAATAGCCTGTTTAAGCCTCAGCAGCACAGATCAGCTAAGGAGCAATGTGAACTGAACTGTTCCTGATGCACATGCAGAATGTCATTGCCAAGCAAAGAGACAGCCCCACTAAACCTCTTCTCACATGGGTAAGTCACTTGAGTAATCCCATTAACTTCCTCAGAGATCCAAATTCCCAGGCTGTCAGAAATCCATGTTTTCACCTGTGGTCATCTTTCAAGATGGGAAATGGAGAAAGATGTATGGGTTTTTAGGGAATACAAGTCATCAGGTAGACAACAGGCTCTGTGTTGGAAATTTGGACTTTGCCACTTGTCTCTAAGCTAATGGTGGCTGTTTGACCTGAACTGAGCCCTGCTTGGCAAACAGTGCCTGACTCGGTGAGAGAAAGGTCAGAAATGAGGAAGCACCTTGTGCTGTGAACGTCTCCTCAGTTCTGTATTCCAGGGTTCATAGATCTCTATTGTCTGAGGCAGATAAATCTTCTGCATATGGACTCGGACCAAGTCAGAAACCTCAGTTCTCACTCTGATGCTCAGCTTTATTTAGAGAACACAAGAAGGGCTCATAAACTTCTCAATAAAACCCAGCTGAGTTTTAAACGTGTAACAAACCAGCAGAGTCTAGGATGGTTTGGAAAGTGATCAAATCTGAAAGCATTTCATATAAAACATGCAGATCTGTTTGAAAACAAACACTGCAATAAATTCGACAGTGAAGTTGTTGAGCAACTTAATAGATTTAACATCCTCCTCCATCAAATGAACTATTTACATGGGACAACTAACTTGAGACTCTGCAAGCAAACAAAAGGGCAAAACTGCTTTCTCCTTTCCTTGCTTTTTTAAAGCATTGCTTCTGAGTCTTATGGAAATCCATAGGAACTGACACAACTATTTTAATGCTCCCCGTTTCATTTTTGTCTCCACTTTTGTTGCAAATTGACTTGCTGCTCTATTATTTGCCTCTTAATATTGCAAATAACACTAATTAAGGCTTTAGTCTCCCCTACCCACCAAGTTTTACCAACAGCCATATGGACTAGAAGATCATTTGCTCAAAAGGGCACATTTGCCTATTCAGAGACAGATTTTAGGCTGATTGATCCATTGTGAAAACACTACTATAAAAAGAGCAACTTTGCAATGGAAATATGAATACTTGGGGTTTTTTCTACATACTCAGTATCCTGTTATTTCTCAGCTTCAGTATTAACTCTTATTTTTACATGAACAGACAAGTTCCATACAACTGCAGGGCAATAAACATCAGTTATTTATGGCTTGATCCTAGGAACCTCGTTCAGTCAAAACCCCTACTGTTCCCTAGCAGATTTTGCTAAGCAAGGATTCAGGATAGAGTGTGAGGATCTTCTCAGGGCACAGGGCTGAGCAGTCTTCATATGGCCAATAGTGATCACCAGCAGAGCTTCCTGACAATAAGCTCACTAAGGGATGTGTTATCAGAAGCCAGGTGTCCCAGTTTAAAAGGAAAGAAAGGTCGAAGGTGGCATTTATGGTTAGAAGAGAGAGGACAAACCATCTGTACCATGGTAATAGACAGGCACCAGGTGATGCTTTGCTGCCATAAATTAACTATCCTTTTTCTGTCTAAATTAAAAATATTAATCTGAGTGATTCTAAAAAAGCCCAATGAGTAATTCTGCTTGATGAGTAACTCTAAGAAAAATTATTGTAATGTAGCCTCATTGAGTGACAGGGCAGTTTATCTGTGATGTTTCTGAATCAGCACTAAGGTATTTTGGTCAGGAGCAGTGCAATAGATGGTCAAGCAGAAGTAGTTTCAGCAGACCATAGACTGAGCTGTGTGTATGGTGTGTTAGTGAGATAACAGCCTCACGAGGCCTTCCTGAATATCTGTTTGACACAGATAGGTAGCCAATGATCTCTGAAATAACACTACAGACTCAAGCTGAAAAGTGCTTTGAGTTCCCAAATGAGTATCAGCATGTTGTCCTATAAACCTGCTTTGTCACCCTTTGCCAGGTTAGGCAGTGGTCTAAAGTACACCCCAGAAATAGGCTGGAGAAAATACGACTGGTATCTAAAAATAACAGGCTGCCTTTTCTTGTGTACATGTCCAGCAGCACTCAGGGAGAGCCTTGGGAAATGAAAGTGGAGAGCAGCAGCCTTCTTCTCTTTGACGTCAGTCAGCCCTGGGCAGTTTCATTTTCCACTTCCTAGTTTGCTTGTGGAGAAGCCAGCAGGGCTGGTGACTGGTGCCTCACTGCACAGACATGGGCACAGGACTCCTGCAGTATGGCTGCCATACTTCTTTCTTTGTTCCTTTTCTCAACTTAGAGTTTTTCTTGTCCTGCCTAGGCTAATTCTGCTTAAATTTTATTTTCTTTTTAATATTTATTGTATTAGCTTACATTGTATAGTATGTCAGATATGTGGTAGGAGTACTGTATAAAATGAAACCCAGTCAAATATATATATTTTTAGGATTAAGAGCTTTCTCTATCCCCTGATCTTCAGCAGCAAATGAGTGTAATGCACTGCCTCTGTACTCAGAGTCTTCAAAGCAATTTGTGATTCCTCTGTCTTTACAATGTAATGATGCAGGAAGTTGAATTTAACCAAAATTACTCTGTGAAAAACAGATTATATCCCAGGAAGTTTATTTGACAGTGTTGTCATCACCAATTTGTACGAGAATATATATTGTAATGTATTAATATCAAGTCATTTGGTCTTATGGGAGATGCATAATAAGACAATGATTATTTAAATTAAGTGTGAACTACACAAATGTCAGCTAATTCTGATCAGCTACAGTATTGGCTAAAATAATTGTTTGAGGATTAGAAGGATTATCTGTTGAGATTCAGTATAAACAGATCACAGCAACTGCAATTGCTCAGAGGGCTTTGCTCCAACATACTCTGTGGCTGCAAAACCTAAAACAAAAGCCCCCTGCAGGGAGCAGGGACACCCTCAACTAGCCCAGGCTGCTCAGAGCCTTGGCCAACCTCCCCTGCAATAGCTCCAGGGATGGGGCCTCAACCACCTCCCTGGGGAGCCTGTGCCACTGAGCCACCACCCTCAAGGGCAAGAGTTTCTTCCTGAGATCCAGTCTCAGTCTCCTCTGCTCTCATTTAAACCCATTCCCCCTCGTCCTTTCACTGCAGGACCTTGGAAACAGCCCCTCTGCAGCCTTCCTGGAGCCCCTTCAGGCACTGGCAGGTCACTAGTAGGTCACTAGTAGGTCTGTACATAGAATACACCTCTACCTTGAGAAAAGAATCAGTGAAAGTGGCATACACATGTTTGTGTGAGTCTCTCTCATTTGCCGTGACAAGGTTTTAGGTGCAGAGAGAGCAAATGCAGTCACTCCTCAGCATGTAGCCTGAGCCTCAGTGAGCTGCCTGCAGTCTGGCAGTTTGGACAGACCTGTGCTGCGGCGCTGCATGGGGGAAGAGTCTGCCCAAGCCCGAGAGGCCTTGCAGGAGCACATTTCCTCCATGAAAAGCATGTGCAGCAAAGCCCAGACAACTGCAGCTGCTCACATGCTAATTTACTGTGCTCTGAGGGGCATCAATTTTTCATAAAACACCAACATTTGTGCTCTCAAGTAGGTCATTTCATTTCTTTTTACTACTCTGTGGCAATTAGAGAGATGTTTCTTGGCTTTGGATTTGCTTTTAAAAGCCAGTTGGTCTCCGCTGTTTGCGCCTGTCCAGTTAGATTATCTTTTATTGCGTAAGGGAACATAAAAATTTGAAAAACAAATGGAAATTCATCTATTAGCACAGCTAGAAAAAAAAAAAGCAACACAAGCCCTGGATGTGTTAAACATCTCTTTCATCAGTCCACCCTCTTGTGTTGGACTGTGACCAGTGAAATAATACAGAGCATCAATCTTTGTCAAAAAACAATGGAATTCTTGCGGTGTCTAGATGGCTTCTGGGATTTGAGACTATTTACTACAGTTTCTGAATTGTTAAGACGATGTTTATGTAAATGAAAATATTTATCTAGGTTACTGATGTTAAGTGCCCACTGAGAAACATTTTGCATTTATACATGACCTTAAGCAACAATAGCAGCAGAAACTACCAGCAGCCAGCATTTGGAATAGGCATAAAACACTACATAAATCTAAAAAACAATAGTCCACATTCTGCTGTTAGAGACCACCTGGTGCTCTTAGCTACACAGCTTTAATTCCCATTAGAAACATGGAATTTTGCCCTTGGATTATAATGTTCAACCATAGAAATTAAATTATAGCAACTTTTCTGACAAACAACAAAACTACTGCATGTCATCAGCAGCAAGTTTTACATAAAGTTACTGTCTATCCTTTCAGGCAGAGATGAGGAACTTTGTTAGAATTTCAGTATATCATTGTCATCCAGTAACACCACCAAAAAAAAATTAATATCCACTTACCTTCCCTGGATTACTGTGATGTAGTAGGGCTGCAGATCATACAAAATAAAGTCACCACAACTGCATTCAAGTCAAGGGATGAGCTTTTGTTTGCCTTATAAAAAGATTTACCTGGAAAAGAATAAAGATAGTTAACCTAGGTATTTTAAGTGGACTAAAAATAAAGCAATGAGTGGACAGTGTTGCTTGGAATTAAACTGTTCCTTACTCAGTTTAATTTGTTCCACTTCCAACTGAGATATCAAGCATTGATAAATCAGAATTTGTTTGTATTTTCCAAAACGTCAAGAGGAAGATATCATTTGAGATTAAGTTGTAGATACTGCTTTAAGCTAGCATCCACTTCTGGCACGTGCTCCCTGGCTGATACAACGGAAAGACATAGAGAGAAATTCTGTATACTCATCTGTTTATCCGATGGAACTAATATGATTACCAGGAGTCTACTTGGGAAATAGTGATGTCATTTTCATTGTTTTTCATTCATGAACAAATTGTAGTTTTGGGATAGTGGTCAGGGAGCTCAGAGTATATGTATATGTCATATATGTGTGTGTCTAATATATGTACAATAAGAATTGCATCATAGGTGATGTAACATGACCATCAAATGCCTAGAAGAAAATGGAAGTGTAAAGCCATTTAACATCCATGCCCAGGATATATCCACTGGATAAAAATGGTTATTTTTTTACTCTTTTAAAGAAACTAATTTTCTGAGACTATAATTTTCTGATAAATTGTCACACCACAAAAGACAACATTTTACATAAAAGTTGTGCTGTTAAGAAATAAATTTTTCAGTTATTAAACAATCCTGACTGAACATATTCCTCAGCACGAGGGTGGTCAAGTAACATGGCAGTCTGCCCAGAGAGCCTGTGGAGCCTCCATCTCCAAGGATTTGCAAAACTGGACTCAGCATGGCCCTTAGAAATCTCCTGCCTTAAGTGGGAGGCTGCACTATCCCATCCCATCTTGCATTTTTTTTGTACAAGCCTGTGATTTTCAGCTCATTAGAACACAGAGGAGGCATGGTCCCTCATCACCCACGAGGCCTCAGTCACCCCCTTCCAGCCTAAGGTTGCATGTTTGCAACACTGAGGTCAGTGAAACTCACTCCTCAGAATCTCTCAGGTCGATGCTGGAGGAGCACAGTGATAACTGTGAGGGGTGTCCTCAGGTCTGGCACCTGGACAGGTCCAGTGGGAGGGTTCTTGAGGTCCAACCTACTGCCAAAGGGCTGAAGCCTGTGTGGGAAGTACCTTGGACACTATTCACAGGTTTCTTGACACTGGTCTGCTTTTTATCTCTTGCTGTCTTTTCACTTCCACTTTTCCCATCTTTCATATTCACTGGTGCAAATAAACAAGGCATAGTATTAACACTAATTAATTTAGCAAAAATTTAGGGAAAAAAAAAATTTCAAAGAGACCTGGCAGCAAAAATAAACATGGGAGAAAATAAAAGGGGAGCTCTACTTTTTTCACTGAGTTAAAAAGTCCATTTTTCCAGATGCTTGCCAATTCAGAGAGGCCACAGTGAAATGTTCATATATAAAGCAAAATTAGGTAAAATAAGCAGAAAAATATTAGAGCACCCAAAAGGAGTCCTTATAGGAGAGCTGAAATTCCCCACGGGCTGTCTGGCTTTGTGTTTTCAATGCCCTTCATTTAATTTAGTTGCCTGGTGTAGTCCTATCTGCTGTAATTGCAGCAGACTGCAGTTGCCAAAACATCTCCTGCATGTTACCCTTTTATTATGGCATATAAGCACAACATTCCCAGTCATTTAAGGGAACTAAAATCTCCTATTCCTTGCAAGCTGCCTTCCCTGTAGTAGTTTATGCAGCATCACTGGAGTAACACAAGCCAGAGTGAAGCAAAGCAGTTACTAGGGTTGATGTCACTAGTTATAACCTCCTACTTGGCATTTAAAACATCCCAGCCTGTTAAAATCCAAGAAGGAAATAGAACAGAACCCAAAGTTCAATTAAAAAAAGAGACAAACTGTGTTTTTGTGTCTGCCACTGAACTCTAACGTCTATCTGACAGTTTCTGTCTAGCCCAATTAAGACTGAAGATATATGAGTTTTCTTAGTATCCTTTGAAGCAATAATTTGCTTTTCAGGGTTCTTTTCCATTATATTCTTTCATAAAAAGTCATCATGATTTATGGGAAAAGCAGCCCCAGGTGGGCAGCCTGAAGCCACCGAATCATTGTGATCTCTGCATCACTAATTTTTATGATATTAAATATTTTTCAAGAAGCACCCTCTACTGGAATGATCTTTCATTAAAGAGGTAAATTGACTGCTTTCATGGTTTTGGAATGACACTTGAGAGCCTGAAGTGTCTGCAGAAACCTTGAGGCACTTGAAAAAGAAAAAAAACTGTTTTGATTCTCATGAACTCTTAAAGCAATCCCATGATTTCTTAGGATATGCTTCATGAGTTTTAATCTCACACAGCTGTCAGAACTGTATTCTTTCCCTAACTACAATGTGCCTTTTCTTTCTCCTTATTTTAATGTAATATTTTATGCTTGAATAAGACTCAGCCTTTGGAGTTATGCAATTACAAGAAAAAAAAATTGGATCACCCTTCCCCCTCTGCATCAATGTGGACAAAATATTGAAAATATAAAGCCTGAAGATTAAGATGTGAAGACAAGAAAAAAACAAAACCAACCCCACAACCTAAACCAAACACCAGATATGATACATTTTTTAAAAATAATCTCTCAATATTTACAGTCTTGTGGAGAGCCAGTTTATGGTTTTCAGAACCATGAGGTGAGTGCTGCTGCTAGTTAGCATCTGAAAGAGAAATTAGGTTGTTTTTTTGCTTTTACAGTGCCTTGAAAAGGGAAAGCACTGTTTGCCAGCACTCCCACATTTTGTTTATACTTTTATATCCTTTTATTATTTGCATTACTGTAGAGCCAGGAAGCCTGCAGTAATCACAAGCCCATTCCATTATTTTCTACACACAGCACAAAGCGAATCTCTTCCCTAAAGATCCCACTGCCTAAATGGATTGCCCTGGTCAATTTGTTCAGTTAAGGGGCTTTTTATTTCACTTCTCTTTGCTGGTGCAGAGGCAGCATTCAGGTTTTATCCAAAGGTGGCCTGTGAAACTCAGAGGGGACATGATTTCAGGCAGGTCCACACTCATCCTCTACTGGAAGGGGCTCTCAGAGGGGTCTGAGCTCTTGCTCCAGCTGGAGCTGCAGTAGGGAAAGCAGAGAGATCTGCTGGCTGTTGGGGCACAGCACAGCAACATTTGCAGGTGCATTTTATCTTCTCTGGCTATGCTAAGACCTTGCAGCTGCCAGCCCATTGAAGACTTTTCAGCAGTTCCAAACCATGCCTAGCTGAAGAGCTGAAAACTAGAGAGCTGATAACACAGAAGCTGCTGGTAGGGAAAGTCATCTGCCCAGCTAGGAAGATATTTATTTATAGACAAGCCTTTGAACCAGGCCACTTCATTTTAACGTNTTTACGACCCTCCAGGGGTTAAGTACATACACATACAGTATAATCCACAATATAGCCAAGATATGGTGGCATCTACCAGCTGTTGGGTAGCACTTCAGCCTTCCTACAGCAAATGGAAGCTTCTCCATCTCTCTGGATAGGTCACCCATGGCAGGACAAACACAGCATACAAACTTTGTGTTCCAAGAAGAATAGCCATGCCTCTCAGTTAAAAAGAAATACAGTTTAGGAAGTACAGATTACAGAATGCCTATGTTAAAAGAAATACACTTTAGGAAGTATAGATAACAGAATGCTTACATTAAAAGAAATACAATTTAGGAAGTATAGATACCAGAATGCTATAATAATATATATATAATAATAATATAATAATCATGTTATTGATTGGCAATCTGATCCTGATCAGGTTTTTCAAGACCTTGCAGCTGCCAGCCCATTGAAGACTTTTCAGCAGTTCCAAACCATGCCTAGCTGAAGAGCTGAAAACTAGAGAGCTGATAACACAGAAGCTGCTGGTAGGGAAAGTCATCTGCCCAGCTAGGAAGATATTTATTTATAGACAAGCCTTTGAACCAGGCCACTTCATTTTAACGTAGTAATAAGTAGTTATAGCAAAGTCAAAGAGTGGTAGGGTGTAACACAGCCATGCATTATATACCTCACTGTAAATGGTCTCTGAGGGAAAGCCTGTAATTTAGGGAGATTTGAAAAGCAAAACCTGGGTCATTGTAACAGATACTTTTTCTTAGTTATTTTTATGGAGAGGGTGAAAAAGAAAAACTGGCCTGAAGAAGGCAGGCAGTGTGTGTTTTCATTCAACCTTAGTTAGCTATGAAACCTCCTGGAGCTCAGTCCCCTTTGNATAGGTCACCCATGGCAGGACAAACACAGCATACAAACTTTGTGTTCCAAGAAGAATAGCCATGCCTCTCAGTTAAAAAGAAATACAGTTTAGGAAGTACAGATTACAGAATGCCTATGTTAAAAGAAATACACTTTAGGAAGTATAGATAACAGAATGCTTACATTAAAAGAAATACAATTTAGGAAGTATAGATACCAGAATGCTATAATAATATATATATAATAATAATATAATAATCATGTTATTGATTGGCAATCTGATCCTGATCAGGTTTTTCAAGACCTTGCAGCTGCCAGCCCATTGAAGACTTTTCAGCAGTTCCAAACCATGCCTAGCTGAAGAGCTGAAAACTAGAGAGCTGATAACACAGAAGCTGCTGGTAGGGAAAGTCATCTGCCCAGCTAGGAAGATATTTATTTATAGACAAGCCTTTGAACCAGGCCACTTCATTTTAACGTAGTAATAAGTAGTTATAGCAAAGTCAAAGAGTGGTAGGGTGTAACACAGCCATGCATTATATACCTCACTGTAAATGGTCTCTGAGGGAAAGCCTGTAATTTAGGGAGATTTGAAAAGCAAAACCTGGGTCATTGTAACAGATACTTTTTCTTAGTTATTTTTATGGAGAGGGTGAAAAAGAAAAACTGGCCTGAAGAAGGCAGGCAGTGTGTGTTTTCATTCAACCTTAGTTAGCTATGAAACCTCCTGGAGCTCAGTCCCCTTTGGCCAAATATTTGTTTTAAGATTAATTGTTCACACAGGAACTAAACAGCAAGTTGCTGAATGCGAAACTTTTACAGGAGATTTCTGTTCCTCCTCGGGACGTTTTTTCTCGTGTTGCTGGCTCTTTGCTATGTTCTGCCACCTTCAAAAGCAGGATTCCAGCAGAACCAAGGAAATGGCTTTTCTGTTTGCTTGTTTTTTAAAGTTTATCCATGTATGAGTTGTTTTTAGGATTAGTGTTAGAGGAGAGGCTCAGGACTCTGCTCAGAGGTCCTTGTCTTGTTGGATCACTTCAGTGCAGGCACTGGGCAGGAAACATATCCCAGAGCACAGCCCAGGAACAAAACCTGGCCAGTATCTTCCCCATGATGTAGCATCACCTCAGGTAGTACCCTGGTGAGGTTGAGAGGTGAGAAATAACTGTGAGGAGGGAAGCAGAAGCTGAGGCAGAGAAATCCTGGCTGCCTGGAAGTTAGCAGTCCATCCAGCTTCCACAGAGCCAGAATTTGGGCAGGGAGGAACATGCCATAGGTACATCACCTAGCTCAGGTGGGAGTGAGGAGAAAACTTGCTTGCCCACGCTCCTTTTAAGCCCCGAGTTTTGTCAGGTCACTCTTACAAAAGCCAATCAAAGCTCAGATTTAATCTCCTCAAGACATTTGGTCAATTCAGAGAAGAATATTCTTTGCATTAGTAACCTGCATCTCAGACCCATTTTTTCTGGCCAGATGTAGATGTTTCCCATTTTATTCTGGTCCCTATGTCTGCATCTTATGTTTCTCTTAAGCAGTTCATTTTCACTCCTTCTCTACTCAAAGGATATGTAGCACAGGCAATTTCCCTGTTTCAGTCCAAGGCTGCAAATGCATCAGTGAGCAGTCATCAAGGGGTGAAAATTACTCTGATTGCTTTCCAAGGGTTCTGTTGTAGCTGGGCTTTGGTGGATGGCTCTAGTAACGGGTAAGAAAATGTTCCTTCCCAAATGTTAGAGTTCAAAAGTGAGAGAAACAACCAACCAAACCCGAACACTAGAAAACAAAAGTAAGATTTCAGTAATGCCACAGGATGCTTCCAGGTTATCATCACCAAGTAGGAAATTAAATATGAACATGTAGTACAACACTGCTTCCTTGTCAATAAAAATGAGTTTTTTCAAATGAGTTTAAGACCTCCTCATCTCCATCTGCCTATTACTTACTGAAATTCTACCCACAATCGGTCCAATTTTTATCTGTATGATTTGTATCAGCTCTCTTATCCAAATTTCCTGTTGATACAGAATAATTGTAGCTATAAACTGGAACTCTTGTGTGAAAAGAGCAAGATTTTTGTCTGGTTTTCATGGACTATGTTTAGAGAATGAACAAATTAGAAAAATAAAAGGAAATAACCACAAGTCTTGTTTGCCCTTGTGTTTCATACAAGAGTTCTTTATAGCCCTTGTTCTTTGGCTTCCAGCAGGCTGTTGACTCCCAAAACTAACATTCAAAATCAGCTTTAGAAAATGGGGTTTTATCACCTGAACCCCAAGAGTGAAAAAATCACATGCTTTTAGAATGGTGAATTGACTGAGTCTTTTGTGGAATATTTTGAAATCAAACTCTTTGTTTTATTTTTTTTCTATTTTTTTTTCCTTTTTCTCTTGGGAGGAATGTAAAATCGTAGAAGTGCACTGAGTATCAGCAGGAACAAATGCTGAGGAACCCAGTAAAGTTACCTACCCATGACACCAGCTGAAAGGGAAAGCGTCACCAGTATTGTTTTAAAGATGAATAACAAGGCACAGGCTGTGGTGAGCCAGATTCTCCTTTACTATCAATCACTTTTTCATTAATCCAAAAAGCAACCTCCCTGAAAGTGAATTTTAGCATTGAGTGAAAATTGGGCTCTCTGTTACTGAAACTGAAGACAAACCAACTAAAACAGAATCCAGTCAACATTCAACACATAAGGCATTGCTCCAGATAATAAGTAGAAAGTGATAATTAGCCACTCTTCCTAGAATGCCTAATTAAATCCCTGTGGTGTAGCATATTGGTGCTGGTGATCTCTTCTATGGCAAAAGGCTACTTACATCTATTAATTGAGTTAAAATAACAAATCACCATTTATATTTCACATTCACTAACCCAATTAAAATGTGGAAAAGCAGTGCTACACCTCACATTGCAGCATTGGGGCAGAAAAGGAAAAGCAAACAGAGGTGCCTGGGGGCTCTAGCAGCAGAGTGTGAATTTTAACATGAAATACATGTTCAGGACTGGAGGCATCTCCACTGCATGGTTTGCTTTGCTTTACAACACGCCTTCTTTATGATCTAAATTAGTAATATTAGCATCACGCAGTAATGTCTGGAGCTTTCCTAACATTCACCTTCAAAGAACAGCCCAGTTCGTGCTGAGCAGGAGCTAAAGACCTTTGCAAATGCAGATTCTGGCTGAGTTTCACATGCAGATCTCTGCTAATGTCTCCCCTATCTCAGCAATCCAATTTAACACTACACCAAATACACTATTCATACACTCCTAGTACAAACAATTGGATTTGCACTGTCATTCCGCAACACTTTTTCTCCACCTAATCTCATGTTAATATTGATATTATACAAGTACATTATATGATCAGAAAGAAACTGCTAACAACCAGTGCCCTCTGGGTGATAATACCAATTATTAACAAGAAAACTTCCAAATACATTTCTTTTCTCCAACAGACTTCCGAGATAAAAGGCACAAAACAACAAAAAAAAACCACATAAAGAAAAATTGTGCATGAAAAGTGCTTGCATTTGGCATAACTAGAGACTGAGATTGTCTGCATGAAATATGGGCTATATTTAAAACAAGTCATTAGTGCAGCTGCTGAAAGTGTTTAAATAAATCTAATTGCCGCTAAGTTATGTTTTCAGAAAGTACTGTTTTGTAGATACCACTTTGGTCAGAGATCTGTAACACAGAGATAAATATTATTTAAAATATTTATTTTCCACTCCAGAGGCTCAAAAAAAAAAAAAAAAANGGCAAAAAAAAAAAAAAAAAAAAAAAAAGAAAAAAAAAAGTGCCAAAAACTGACAACAGTTCCTGGCCAAGACCATGCCTGGAATCGATCCAAACACAAAAACAAGTGCAGCTCAAACCATGCAGCTATTTCCTGGATTTGTGACTGAACATGCCAGCCTTTGCCTTTGCTATTTTTCTAACAGTCAAGGGTTTTTCCATACTTCCTTGCCTCCTTTTTTGCAGAGGAGTCATTCAAGGAGCA
>VYZU01085945.1:3382-15238 GCA_013401355.1 Ceyx cyanopectus
AACAAGTCATGGATCTGATCTCATTTCAATTTTAGTTTTGAAATCCCCTGTGGTATTTTAAGAATACTTTTGTGTTTTTGCAAGTCAAGGTAAAGCTCTCAGTCACTGAAAAAAGTTAACCAAAAATTCTTCTAATGCTTCTGGCCCCAGATGGCAATAAGGTTCCCCAGACAAGTAGTTTATTGGAGCTCTAGTTCCACCAGCTGCAGTAAATGCCAGAAAGTTTATATTGTTGAATCATGAAGTCTTTTTATTCTGCCAAGTTTCAAGCTTACAATGATAAATTTAGTTTTATACACTGTTATTTATATTTTTCTTTAACTATAGAGGAAAATTTAAAGCCAAGGAAAACATAAAACCATATAATTTAACAATATATTTGATTACCTACTGAACAGTTGTAACTTGTTTCTGTTTTGCATATTTAATTTATGTTGTTCATTTAATTTTCTGTTTTCATTTGTAGGAGAGACATTGCCTTTGGCTACATCTAATCAAATCCTTCTGCGGTTCAGTGCTAAGAGTGGGGCATCAGCCAGAGGCTTCCACTTTGTTTACCAAGGTAAACACATCTGCTTTTGGAGGAAGACACTGGTTGCAGTCTCACCCAGTGTATTATTTTGAATTAGACTTATCTCTTAAAGTCTTTCTCTAAATATCAGTGTAATCTTTACCTTTCTGCAGCCATCAGGGACTTCTGATGGTTTCATAATGGTAGCTGTCTGTGGTGAATCCTCTATGGACCCATGGACTTGAGTCTAGGGTTAGGACTGGGCCAGCCACTAGACAAATGACAAAACCCTATATTAGCACTTCTCCCTTTCAGAGGGGAAGAGAAAGGGAATAAGGTAGAGAGACGTATGGAGTAGAAAACTGAAACAGCTTTATTGAAAATAATAAGAATAAAATTAAATATATGCAATTCTATACAAATGTAATATCAAACCCAACCACCCAGAGCAGGCACTGGGGAATTCCCACACTGGACTCCAGAGCAGATGGAAATTGGATTCAGGAGCTGAATTCTGGATTCAGGAACACATGGATGGGATCAAAGGCAGAACAGAGTCCTCCTCAGATGCCAGCCATTGAGTGTTTCCTGCTAATGTAACTCTAGCTATAGATGTTTGTGGCTGCCAGTCGTAAAAGCCTTCTTAGAGAACACAGGAGCAGAACAAGTAAAAGGAACTAAGGCAATTCACCTCTATCCTACAAGAAACAATGAACATTTTCAGTGGTCTATTTTTTTTAAGATGGTGACTGTCATTTGGATTTATGGCATATATTTTTTTCTTATTTGTGTCTTTATGCAGCTGTTCCACGCACAAGTGATACCCAGTGTAGCTCAGTTCCAGAGCCTAGATATGGAAGGAGAATTGGGTCTGAGTTTTCAGCAGGCTCTGTTGTCCGGTTTGAATGTAGCCCTGGCTATCTGCTGCAAGGCTCCAAAGCTATCCAGTGTCAGTCTGTACCTAATGCCTTAGCTCAGTGGAATGACACAGTACCAAGCTGTGTAGGTAAGCAATCCCATTTAACTCGTCTGTTCTGTCACACATGTGTCTGAATCAGAATTCAGGAACTGTTTCAGAAAATAGTATTTAATACATCTAGGCACTCTCCTTCGATTAATATCAGTCATGCCCAATTTAAAAGAGCAGTTTTTCATATCAAAAGGTAATTGAGTACCAGCTGCTTGGTAGGCAGTATAGTGTTTCATATAATGACTTATATTATATGAACAAGTGTGATGCACATTTTCTTGAACATTCATTATTTTCATGAATCATCTACAGATTGAAATATGGGACAGAATTGAATTCTCCAGAAGTGTCTTTACCTGTTTTATTTCTCCTTTTTTTTTTTTTTTTTCAAGTGGAAGCATAGTGTACATTGAATAGTGATAGCATTGCCCACAGCAAATGAACAAACTAGGAGAACGAAACAAAATGCAAAGAGCAAATTCTGTCACTGTAGATGGACAAGGTCTTCAGGTGTGATTATTGTTATTTTAATTTTAAGGAAATACTTGTAAANTAGTTTATTGTTACTCTCAGATAAGACCTGATTAGGCTGTGTTGATAAGCTGTTCTAGGCTCCACATACTTAAAATGAACAGTTCACTTCTGAACTGTTTATTCATGTGGGTTATAACTTATTGATGTTATTCATATAATTTAGATGATTTTGCTTTTAATTTCAGATCATTGTTTCTTGTCTATGTGTGTATGTTACAAAACAGATTTATCATTGGATTAATAAAATTATCACTACTTCTCTGTTCTCTGAAGTGGTTTAGGTTTTGTCATTATTCATGAGAATACTTTCTTGCAGTGCCATGCAGTGGGAATTTTACTGAGCGGAGAGGCACTATTCTTTCACCAGGTTACCCTGAGCCTTATGGTAACAGCTTGAATTGTGTGTGGAAAATCATAGTGACCGAGGGATCAGGTATTCAGGCAAGTCTATATTCTGTCAAGCATGGAATACTAAGTACTTGGTTATTTGGTTTAAAGAATAATTGTATATTTCTCTAGAAGTGTCAGCAAATAGCAATCAGTAAGATCATTGTTTTGGGTACTTGATGTGTTTGTGCTTTGTTTTACTCAGTATTGTTCTTTGCTTAGTTTTATTAAACAATATATAAATATATATATATAGCAAGAGAGATATATTTGTATAGAATGCAAAAAAACAAACAACAAATGTAAAATCAGATCTGCTTATTTATATTTTCTTTGGGGCATCTTCTTATTTTGTTGTTTCTAAAACATTTAGAAATACATATGGCTAGTTGGTTTAGAAAGCTCTGTTGGTGTTTTACAGATCCAGGTCATCAGCTTTGCTACTGAGCATAATTGGGACTCTCTTGAAATATATGATGGTGGAGATATGACAGCACCACGTCTTGGGAGCTTTTCAGGTGAGGATTTGCCATGATTGAAACATACAGTTCTGTAAATGGGTGTGTGAGAGAACATGACTTTCTTTACTCAGACATACAGACAAGGATTTTATTTTTCTTCCATTGTTCATTACATGATTATGAAAATTTCTTACTTTGGGAAGGAGATTTCTGGTGCTGTAAACTTGTCAATATTCAAATGCAAAGATAAGTTTTCAGAAGAAAATACAATACAAAAATATTTAGCTTTGAATAGTGGGATCTAGGAGATAATACATTCAAAAAAATATTTCCTTTATCTTACCTACTTCTCCCATAGAGAAGTTAAAATGATATAAATTGTTACTAACATTCAAGGAGCTTCTTGTGATAGATCTGACTTAATTTATCCTCGTTAACCTACCTCTCAGGAAAAAGGTAAAGCATTCAGTATTCATCCAAACTCACTTAGAAAACAAAAAAAATTACTACAACTGGGACGTAACCACAGAGTTTGTTGTTTCATGTGTACATCAGCACGTTTTACTTCTTTCTTATAAGACAGAGGTGGACTGGGAATTGGCTAAAGGACAGAGTCCAGAGAGTTGTGGTCAGTGGAGCTGAGTCTGGCTGGAGGCCTGTGACTAGTGGAGTCCCCCAAGGATGGAAAAAAAGTCAAATGGCAGTTGAGCTTGCCATCATAAACAAATATTTACTTAAATGGGTTGGGTTGATGTTGGGTTTTTTTTCTGTTTATGCCTCTCTTTTTCTATTCAAGTCAATAAAGTTTCATGTGAACATAATGGGGTCTTGTTTGACTTACATGGCCTCTCAGTATCATGAATTGTCATAAAAATATTCTTGCAGCTTCTGATAAAAACAAGGCAGAACATAGCATGTTTGGTATTTCCATGTATGTAATGAGAAGAAAATGAGCCTGTCTGATTCAGTCCTGGTTATGTCTTTTCAATATAAAATTCTGATATATCAGCTTTCTACAGTTTATTCCATAATTTTTCTTTTTCCAGGTACAACTGTGCCAGCATTGTTGAATAGCACCTCAAATCAACTTTACCTCCATTTTCACTNTTAATTCTGTTCTCTTACCTTGAAGAAGCAATTTTGTATACAGTAAAAATATTAAATATATCATACTGCTTTACTAGCTAGATCTAATACTGGAACTATATTAGGCTTTGGGGAAGTTCACATGATTTCTGTCCATCATGATTGTGTCTAATGTTATGTCTTTATAGTTTATTATTACTCTCAGATAAGACCTGATTAGGCTGTGTTGATAAGCTGTTCTAGGCTCCACATACCTAAAATGAACAAATCACTTCTGAACTGTTTATTCATGTGGGTTATAACTTATTGATGTTATTCATATAATTTAGATGATTTTGCTTTTAATTTCAGATCATTGTTTCTTGTCTATGTGTGTATGTTACAAAACAGATTTATCATTGGATTAATAAAATTATCACTACTTCTCTGTTCTCTGAAGTGGTTTAGGTTTTGTCATTATTCATGAGAATACTTTCTTGCAGTGCCATGCAGTGGGAATTTTACTGAGCGGAGAGGCACTATTCTTTCACCAGGTTACCCTGAGCCTTATGGTAACAGCTTGAATTGTGTGTGGAAAATCATAGTGACCGAGGGATCAGGTATTCAGGCAAGTCTATATTCTGTCAAGCATGGAATACTAAGTACTTGGTTATTTGGTTTAAAGAATAATTGTATATTTCTCTAGAAGTGTCAGCAAATAGCAATCAGTAAGATCATTGTTTTGGGTACTTGATGTGTTTGTGCTTTGTTTTACTCAGTATTGTTCTTTGCTTAGTTTTATTAAACAATATATAAATATATATATATAGCAAGAGAGATATATTTGTATAGAATGCAAAAAAACAAACAACAAATGTAAAATCAGATCTGCTTATTTATATTTTCTTTGGGGCATCTTCTTATTTTGTTGTTTCTAAAACATTTAGAAATACATATGGCTAGTTGGTTTAGAAAGCTCTGTTGGTGTTTTACAGATCCAGGTCATCAGCTTTGCTACTGAGCATAATTGGGACTCTCTTGAAATATATGATGGTGGAGATATGACAGCACCACGTCTTGGGAGCTTTTCAGGTGAGGATTTGCCATGATTGAAACATACAGTTCTGTAAATGGGTGTGTGAGAGAACATGACTTTCTTTACTCAGACATACAGACAAGGATTTTATTTTTCTTCCATTGTTCATTACATGATTATGAAAATTTCTTACTTTGGGAAGGAGATTTCTGGTGCTGTAAACTTGTCAATATTCAAATGCAAAGATAAGTTTTCAGAAGAAAATACAATACAAAAATATTTAGCTTTGAATAGTGGGATCTAGGAGATAATACATTCAAAAAAATATTTCCTTTATCTTACCTACTTCTCCCATAGAGAAGTTAAAATGATATAAATTGTTACTAACATTCAAGGAGCTTCTTGTGATAGATCTGACTTAATTTATCCTCGTTAACCTACCTCTCAGGAAAAAGGTAAAGCATTCAGTATTCATCCAAACTCACTTAGAAAACAAAAAAAATTACTACAACTGGGACGTAACCACAGAGTTTGTTGTTTCATGTGTACATCAGCACGTTTTACTTCTTTCTTATAAGACAGAGGTGGACTGGGAATTGGCTAAAGGACAGAGTCCAGAGAGTTGTGGTCAGTGGAGCTGAGTCTGGCTGGAGGCCTGTGACTAGTGGAGTCCCCCAAGGATGGAAAAAAAGTCAAATGGCAGTTGAGCTTGCCATCATAAACAAATATTTACTTAAATGGGTTGGGTTGATGTTGGGTTTTTTTTCTGTTTATGCCTCTCTTTTTCTATTCAAGTCAATAAAGTTTCATGTGAACATAATGGGGTCTTGTTTGACTTACATGGCCTCTCAGTATCATGAATTGTCATAAAAATATTCTTGCAGCTTCTGATAAAAACAAGGCAGAACATAGCATGTTTGGTATTTCCATGTATGTAATGAGAAGAAAATGAGCCTGTCTGATTCAGTCCTGGTTATGTCTTTTCAATATAAAATTCTGATATATCAGCTTTCTACAGTTTATTCCATAATTTTTCTTTTTCCAGGTACAACTGTGCCAGCATTGTTGAATAGCACCTCAAATCAACTTTACCTCCATTTTCACTCTGACATTAGTGTGGCAGCAGCTGGTTTTCACCTGGAATACAAAAGTAAGACTTCTTGTTTTTTGAAACTTTCTCAGGGAAAAGCATGCATATGGAATAAGAAAGAGATAATTTATATCATCCTTTTTTTTTTTTTCTTTCCTGACTACCAAAATCTACTCAGTATGAACCTTACTTATATAAGTGATATCTGTTAAACTGAAATCTTAAATGAACTGAGATTTGAAATTGCAGAAAACCAGCTTTCACAAATTAGCAGTGTATAAGAAATCAACCTGACAGTTGAGAACCATGTTTTAAAAATGTGAGGCTTAATTATGGTGTGGGGTTTCTTTTTCAGTTTATTTCAGCTAAGTTCTAAAATTTAGGTAACCAAAAAAAAAAAGTAAGAGTTAGTTTCATTGCTTGGAAGTAGTTAAACCAGAACAGGTAACACAGTATTTTCCATTTTATATGTGCATATGTTTATTTATTCCTTCATGTTCTTTCCTTCAAATTCTTTTCCCTCAACAAATTGGTGTAATTTGAAAGAAAAATCTAATCCCAGAGTTACAAGAAAACACTACAGTTATCTTGGTAAATCACTGGTGGTGTAAGCAGAATAACCTGTTAAATGGCAAATTCTGCTATATATCAACTTTTTATATATGCTTTGTGAGCAGCTTGGTTCTAAAATACAGAAGTATGGTCTTATAAACAGTGGATTACTTCACATAATCATATTTTACTCAAACATGCATGTGTATTTTGCTACCTTTCTCAAAACCTTTAAATACTGTATAAAAATACTAAATTTAGAATATTTGCTTGCATAGTATTGCTTTTAACTGGAAATAGGTACTGCTGAGAATATTTTACACTTTAAAAGAATAATGTGATGATGGTTTAACAGTCTGATGAATGCATTGATGAAGTTCACAAAATAAATCCTCTTTAATTTTTTAATATGAACATGCTCTATTTTCTTACAAAGGACATTGAAGAATTTTCTGAAAATTGTTTTTGTATTGTATGCATTCCAGTATTAATGTCTCAAAATACTGCAGTCCAATGGAATCTCCCCAGTTCTCCAGCACTGCTGATGAACGATGGAAAGTGGCTTAGTGAGACTTCTTCTGCCTGGCACAGGTCCTACAGTTGTGCTCAGTGCTTCGACCCTGTATTGGTCAAGAGCTGGGCACAGCCTGCAGCCTGATGCCTGGGCAGCTGCATGTTCCCACAGGACCTCCATCTGAGAAGCTCTGTTAGTTGTGGTGGGTGCAGAGCTTAGAGAGGTCATGCTGAGTGGAAGCCATCTCTCACTGGTCAGAGCTGGCATAGCTCTCAGCACTTTCCTGTGTGCCCTTCCTTTCAGTCCCCAAGAGCTTCTTTTATAGGCATGGTTGCCTTTGTCATGGCCAAGACCAGGCCTCATGAGCCTCTCCAGTGAGACCTGCCATCTCACGGAGGGTCTCTCTGCTCCCCTGGTGTTTTCCTCACAAAGGAACACCTCAGGAGAATCCCTCACCATAGATGTATTACTCACTGGGCCAGCTCTGGAGCATGTCCCCTTGGCAACTGACTCAGATACTTTTGGGGAAAGCAAAGGAGGGCTAGATTCATAGTCTTTAAATGCTTTGCAACTCTAACATTGAGCTGTAGTGTAGAAGGCCTTATTTCAGTTCGTCCATCTTCTTGGAGAAATTTGAATGTCTGAGTAGTCTTAGTGGGGGTCGTCAGTTTTTAGGCCTGTTCTACTTAGTAAGACAAACTAAGCAGCTGTGGCAGGATTTTTATCAGTATTACCAGAAGAGTCAATATTTCAGGTTCAGCTTATATTTAAACATTTCATAAAATCTAGTGGAGGCCTAAGATCAGATCTATGAAGAACATACCACTGTTGTAAGGACAGAGACCTGTCTTTAACATGTACATTTTGAGGAGAGCTGAATCACAGAATCATAGCACAGTTTGGGTTAGAAGGAATCTTTAAAGGTCATCTAGTCCAAACACTCTTCAGTGAGCAGGGACTTCTTTAACTAGATCAGGTTTCTGAGAACCACATCCAGTGTGACCTTGAAGATTTCTAGGGATGGGACATCTGTTGCCTCTTTGTGAAACCTGTTTCAGTGTTTCAGCACCTTCATTGTAAAAAAAGTATTCATTTTTTTTTGGTTTAAAACTATTACCCTCGATCTGTTGTAATAGACTGTGCTAAAAAGGATGTCCCCATCTTTCTCATCTCTCTGGCCTTAAGTATTGAAAAGGTCTCCCTGAAGCCTTCTCTTCTCCAGACTGAACAATCCCAACTCTCTCAGCCTTTCTTCACAGGAGAGATGTTCCAGCCCTCTGATCATTTCTGTGGCTCTCCTCTGGATACACTCCTTCAGGGTCATGTCCTTGTTGTGCTGAGGGCTGCAGAGCTGAACACAGTACTCCAGGTGGGGTGTCACTAGAGTGGAGTAGAGGGAAAATCACCTCCCTCAACTTGCCAGCCATTCTTCTTTTGATGCAGCCCAGGATGTGGTTGGCCTTTTGGGCTCTGAGCACACATTGCTTGCTCTTGTTCAGCTTTTCATCCACCAGTATCCCCAAGTCATTCTCTGCAGGGCTACTCCCAATCCCATCGTTCCCTCATTTTGCAGTAACAGTGTTTGTAAGTATTGTTGAGACCCATCATGTGGCAGTGTTTCTTTTTATTTCAGATGCCTTGTAGGTGTTAAACTGATTGCAGTAACATGATTTTTTTAGTTCTTGTTTCCTTTTCTGAAGCTTCTGTATTGATTATTTTCAAGAGACAANGAAAACTGGAAATGCAATTAAATATTTAATGTAGTCCTTCAGTGAAGCAATCTTCTTTCCTTTAGTTAAAGCAGGGGTGAATTAAAAAAAAATCAATTTGTAATTTAGCAGGTCCTGTTCATATCAGTATATCTATACAACTTACTAGCTGTTGATATGAATCTTCCTTTTTTGCAGTAATTCGCTGAGCTACATCCATTTTCTAGGCTGGTGTCTGAAGCATGCAGTTTTGATAGGGACAGCTTAGGTTTTGATATACACCAGCATAAAAATGGAAAGAACAATTTGCTCCAGCTTGATGTTTATAATATAATAAAGAACAATATGTTTCAGTTAGACACATTTAGACACAGTTAAGGGTGAAAGGGATTCAAACAAGAAAGTCTGATGACTTTTGTTGAAGCTGTCAAGAGATAACTTGTGTTGTTCATTTTGCAGCTTTCTGAAACGGACACTAATGGTCATTCACATTGTCAGATGTGCCAGCAAGAATTTTCTTTCTGCCAGCAATGACAGTGATATTTAAAGGGAATTTGAGTTAATCGTAGGCATGTATATAATTATGGAAGTGAGGCCTATTTGTCTTATGCCACAGCAGAGCCAAGCAAGTGTTTAGCAGGCAGTAAGTGGAAGGAGGTCAGGGAGAGGGTTATCGTTCTCGACATTGATGTGTTCTCTCTTGTGCTGCATAGCAGGATCTGAGCTTTGAAGAGCATGCACTAAACAGTCCTTGCCCTTTTGTGATTGCTTGCACTTGGCATTTAACATGTTTTCCCTTTATTATATACATGCCTNTCACAATGAATACACGAGTAACTACAAAGCAAACCTTGTCCCCTAGATTTCTGGGAGAAAGGGCTGAAAAGGTTTTCCTAGTTGAAAACAGAATCATCTTTTTAATGAAGTACAGAACTAAAAGGTGTATTACATTGCCTAAATAGCTTCTGCTGGGCTATTCACTTGAGTTCTATGCTGACATTATCAGAGGTGGCACAAGAACTGAGACAGTTTCAGTGAAACACAGTTGAAATAATTTGGAATCAACTATCTCAGTAACCAGCCAAAATTCATTCCATCATTCAAAAGCCCATGCATGGACACACCTCCAGAAAATCACTGTGTGGCAGCAAAAACCAACAGCCAACATAGAGTGTGAAAATAAATAGTACCTCTCTGGAAATCTCCATGTGCCTTTCTGCAAAATGTATGGCTTGCTCATGATTTCCCAGGGCAGTATATGCATTGCCTAAACTCCAGCATGCTCTTCCTTCACCAATTCTGTAAAAAATAAACATTTTTTGGTTAGTACCTTTACTGGCTGAACACTAGGGGTCAGGGTGTTGTAGTATTGTCACAGCAAGATTGCTGCACCAAGGAAAATGAAGGCTGTCAGCAGAAACTTTCCAACACCCAGACATTAAACATCACAATTAAAGGAGTGGGATCTGGGTATAAGCAGAAATATGAGGAAATCTAATCAAAATTTTAACTTTTAAGCTGACAGAAAATAAAATGTGCTCAGTTTTGCAAGCATGGAACATTTTCTCAACTACTTTCTTTTCCCCAGATTCCATGCCTCATTATTCTTCCTCATATATTCTATCAGTTGTATATATATGTCATACATATGTTATGGAAGACTTACTTATCATTTAACTCCTGAGCAATCACAAGGTGTTTTAAATGATAATCAATTGCTTTTTCATAGTCTTGAAGCAAAGTGTATGTGTTCCCCAGGCTGTAGCAGGCCTGTGCTTCCACTGCTCTGTCCTGAAGCTGTCGAGCCAACTGCAGGGTCCTCCTGCAAGAAAGGATCAAGTCTAGCACTGCAAGAAGTTGCTAAGAGTGTAGTTGTGCAACTGAAAATCAGTCATACAACTAAAACAAACTAGGACACCTGGCAAATGTGCTGCTAATATATTGCTGTCTCAGGAACTCCACTGCAACCTGTTTCCATTGATGTAACAGAGCAGAATGATCCCTTAAACAGCATCACCTCCT
Organism: Ceyx cyanopectus; assembly: GCA_013401355.1. NCBI lineage: Eukaryota > Metazoa > Chordata > Aves > Coraciiformes > Alcedinidae > Ceyx > Ceyx cyanopectus. The sequence continues at coordinate 14,234 of VYZU01085945.1, forward strand.
TTGAATGGATTGCTTTAGCAATCATGGCTAGCACCCTTGCAACAGTTTAGTACCAGCATTACAATAAACACTGAAAATCTCCATCAACATGAGCAATCAGACCTGTAACCAGCAGCCAGCCTGCCCTGATGGGTAAGGTTATTTGTGTGCCCAAGAGCAAGCTGTGCAGTATTGACAGTGAATAGTATCAGATGTTTCATGATTTTCCAAAACAACAAATAGGCTCCAAAATGTCACATATCAGAGTAAAGACAAATACCATGCAATTTCTGTACTAAACACTCTGTCAAGTTGCTCTTACTGTCACCAAAGGGGTTAGATTTCATAAGCAGACAGTGAGAGCTGTAGCATTTAGTTATTTTTCCATACAAGTGAAGTGGACACAGACTGTAAATTCANGAGCCAAGCAAGTGTTTAGCAGGCAGTAAGTGGAAGGAGGTCAGGGAGAGGGTTATCGTTCTCGACATTGATGTGTTCTCTCTTGTGCTGCATAGCAGGATCTGAGCTTTGAAGAGCATGCACTAAACAGTCCTTGCCCTTTTGTGATTGCTTGCACTTGGCATTTAACATGTTTTCCCTTTATTACTGACTGTTCACTTGCAATCTATTTTAATGTATTTCATAGTCTCTGAATATTTAAGTTCTTTAGTTTGTCCCTGGACACATAATTTGTTTGCTTTCTCTCAAGCATTCTTTGTTTTTTTGGACCAATTCTAACTAAACTAGTTATTTAATTAAACTAGGATAGTATTATGTAAGGATTAGGATAATGAGGGTGAGAATTCAGAATAATATTTGAGTCTGTTTCCAACTCTTTCTTTGCTTTTGGGGAGGTAATACTGCTTATTAATGTCAGGTATATCAGATAAATTCAATTATAAATGGGCTGTGCATAGTCATTTGTGATATTCTGATAGAATGTTCCATATTCTAAGATTAAACCTTGAGAAAGTCGTAGTGTAATACCATATCTAACAGTTGCACAGAAAATTACTTTGAAGATTT
>VYZU01085947.1:0-18683 GCA_013401355.1 Ceyx cyanopectus
AAAATCATACCTGCATTTAGAATACCCACATGCCCTCATATCAAGGAAATCCAAATATAATGTAATATTAAAATGGATGAAATGACAATATCCTGTACCTTGTGCAAGTATGACTTACTGTTTTCTATAGCTACAAAGTGACCATTTTCTAAGGCACACAGTAAGACACAGAAGAAAACTTCACTTACTACATGATTCCTGTCAATGAAAAAAGTTACTAAGACACAGGTAGGCAGCATAAAACCAGGAAAAAAACAAAAATTGAAAGTTGCTTCTAGGGGAACAGCACATTAATGCTGCAGCATATTACTTTTTGCATGAAAACAGGGTAACAACTAAAGGCAAGTAAAAAAAAAAACAAACAAAAAAAACCCAACAAAATTTTTTGTGTGAACTTTCTCTGATGTGATCTCCAGGATGCTAAACCAAAGGGAATAAACTATCCCACATCTCTGCTTCCCAGATGAATTCTCCTCATAAAACAGTTTAACAGGAAGAGGGAAATTCCCACCCTGAAGAGCATAAAGAATAGCATATTTATTGCTACTAACCAAGCTTACAAAGAGCACTGCTCTGTTTCCACAATACTTTAGAAACTAATACACACAAAATAGTTTATAGATTACCAGTAATTATCCTAACCCAGTATCTCCATCTTTTTTTTTTAAACTCACTTCCCCATTCCCCCCAATAAATGTTATGGGTTTGTTTTTGTCTACTTGTGGTAATCTGAGTCAAAAAAAATGCATCTTTCTATTATAGCATGCAGATAATTGCAAGAAATATAGCTGTCACAGGGATGGAGATATATATGTATAAAATATATAATCTTTTACATACATACTGACATTAGATGTTTCCAAATATGTTACTTAGAAAGTACTGAAATACAGTATAAGGCTGTAACCACATCAACTTGCAATGGCATTTGTTACTAACCAAGTAAGATAGCAGGAACTGTCTGCTTCATTACCAGGTTTGGAGTTCCTAGTCTCCTCTTCTACCTGTCACACCTGATAGAACCTTCCTCAAAACTGAATTGCTGAAGAGTTTTTACATTTTGAATGGGCCACTTGACTTTGTTGTTCAATACTGTCTGAATATACATTATGCAAGCAGAAAGATGTTATTTTTAAGCACTTTGAGCTTTTGGCTGCTTTTATAAATTTTAAAAGAAGAGTTAAGTATGATTTGCTGTAGACTTCAGTAATAGTGTATGAAATAATGATAATAAGGACACAGAATTTATATATAATTTAAAGCACTAAAAAATATAATGTCCTGCAATGATTACAAACTATCTGAAAAACAATGTAGAAGTTTTTTCAAATATGATTTTTCTCACACAAACATTTCTTGGATTTATTTTACAACATCTATTTCAGTCAATCAGAATTGAGAGGATGGATATATACACAAACTTCTAGGCCATCTGGAGGTCATTCTCCCTTGAAATAGAAAAGATTACACAACCTGTCATAGTAACCCTTTTGGTTCTCAGCTTTCTGAAACACTGACCTTTGAGGCTAACATTTTCCATTTTCTTAGCTAGCTTCTTTACTGCATACTATTCTAGTTATCATTTTCCTCACCTCCCAGGAAAAGACCTTTCAAAATTGGTAGGTAACTTAAACACAAAATATTGCTCAATGTGACAATCACAGCAAAGCTGAATGCACAGTAAAAATATTCTGAGAGCCCACAGCTTGGTGGTATCTTCTGCTGCTTGGTGGAATGCTAACTCTATCATAGGATGGCCACATTAATTGTACAACTAACTGATTACATCAATTACAAGCTACAGCTACACAGTCACTTCATTCCAAAATAAATATGGCCTCCTGCCAAAACAGCTGCCACCTCCTCATCACTAACCCATCCCCTCTCTGTACCAGCTGAAAACAAGCAACAGCAAAACAAACAAATCTTGTATCCCATCGGAGCTGATCTTTGATCCAGCTCCCAGTGTGACACCAAAACATCAACACAAGAAAAAGCAAGCTGGCAGGAATGAGCAGCTGAGAGCAAAGAGGGAGAGCACAGCACAATTACCATGTTCAGAGTAATTCAGGCTCAAGGCAGATATCCTGGAGGTATTTGCTACTCAAGGTTAAACTCAAATACAAGAAGTGGGCAACTGATTAATATTAACTACACATATTCAATCTATCACTGCATCTTTGGAGGTACAGAATCCTACTCATTCTAAAACAAGAAGTTTCAGACACTCTTAAGTAGTTCAAGAGAGTTTATATAACAACTGCAAAGAAAAAAAGATTTACATTTCCAAAGGCAAGCACTCAAGTCCTCCTTTTGTGTGATATCACTATGAACCTCACAGCTTGGTAAGGCAGAAATAGAGCCCAAGAATCAAGAATTGATGCTTCTTACCAAGTGGCAGGTCAAAGACCTGATGTTTAAACAACTGGTGAAATAGGTAGTGGGGAAAACAAACAACAAAAAAACCCCAAGAGCCAAAACTCCCTCACAGAACAAGCTCACATACTCTGATGAAACCTGTTACCTGTTCCACACATAGGAGCTGAACTACCAGTTTTCCAGTGTTTGCCCATCTCCTCTATACTTTAGATTACCAGCTTTGACCAAGGTTTATTATGATATTGGCTACAACCAAAATCTTACACTCTGTTTAGGTTATAAGAGGGGGCTGGGATACTGCCTTACTTAAAGTTGGATCCATTTGTGATACAAATATTGTGTACTAATAATATAGTGTACTAAGTGATACTAAGGGGAGAAGAAAGGTTTGGACAGCAAGTTTCTTCCCCTCCTCCTCCCTCAATGTACATACACCAGCTAGGTCTGTAGGCTTAGCACATCAAGATTTTGATCTCAGAAATTAGTATTAGCAGCAGCAAAGCAAACTGCTGGGCTTAGATCAGTTTAGGTGACATCAAACACCTACAGTATGGAAAATCAACCTAAGAACTTGGCCACCTCTTTACATTTATATGTTATTTATAATTTTAAATAGCATACCAAATTTTAGGAATGCCATTAATAACAACTTTTTTAGGTATCTGTTAAATGTACTGTTGGATTTTACAGTGTTTTCCTGTTGCAGTGTGCAGGCTAGCAAGGGTACTGGCACTGAGCCTTGTGTGCAGTGATGCAAACAGGGCTGTGCATAGACTTTCTCCACACATGACTCAGTTGTTCTGAAAGCAGCACTGGTGTAGAATTCATCTGGTGCAATTACTGTTTATATCAGTTACATGTGAGTATGTGATCCTCCCAGTCTCCAGTCATATGTCTCCTATGCTATATGCAGAAGAAAATTAATCTTTACCTCCAAAAATCCTACAATTCAAGGCACAGACAAGATACATAAAAGCAAATCACTTCAGATAAAAATGAGAAAAGATAATTGAGGAAAAAAAATAATCAGATAATAATGGTCCACAGCTACATGTGACTGTAATAAATCACATATACACTCATGTACAGTCATCTTCTTAAACCTCATCCCTGCAGCAGAACTCTTCCTTGGGTTAAGCTTAAAATAAGTAAAACTGCACCTATGCCAGAAAACCACATTGGTACAGGGAGTAGGGTGAGTTCCTGGATTATGATCATCCATACTGTTTGCTAGCACTTTCCTGATTATATTTCTGACCAGCATCAAGTAGACATTCTTCCAGGCAACACCTGGGCACAGCTCAAAGGACACATTTTACCAGAGTGTAGTCCCAGGAAGAGTCCTGAGCATTGCAGATCAGAGACAGGCAGAATACAGCACTGCAAGACCAGGGAATTACTCCTGCCTTGCACTATTTAATGTGTCACAAAGCTTCCCATTCTTCTGATTATGATTTGTAGGAAAGTGGTGACTGAGTCCAACAGACAGTGTGGCACATAACTCATGCACTGCACTAATATACATGAGTAGCTCATAACTCAAGAGTTAGTTTTACCAAGGTTTCAACTCCACTGGACACACAACCTTCTACCTTTTCATCTCCATACTGGGTTGAATCTTATGCTGTGTAATCAGGGCTATCTAAACAGTCATCTGAACTCCTGCTATGGAGAACTGGTTTGTCCAGGAAAAGCCAGCTCAATCATGAAATCAAAAAACACATCTAATAACCAGAAGGAAATTTAACATGGAGCATGATGTTGCAGACAGAACTGTTGTCTTCTGGAATAGAGATGGACCTTCAGCTACTCAAAACTTCTGACTGTAATCTCTTGCTTTTTATCTTTGATATCATAGCATAAGCATTTTTTTATTATTTTTTTTTTTTTGTGGGAAAGAAAAAGAGTGTTGTTGGGGTTTTTTTCTCCTATTCCTGAAGTTTGCTGTATTGTGAGCGATGAGATTACAGTAACATATAACCTCTGATACAGGACTGAAGAAAACAAAACCAAGCAGCAGGACAGACAAGAGCCCTGTTTCTCAGGAAGGTATAAACTAATAGACTAACTTCATAAATGCCCAGAATTCATTTGCCAAAGTTTCAGTGAAAACTCATCTTTCCTGGAGTTATGTCTAAAATTATCAGTTATAGGGATAGTTCCCCTTCCCTAGTCTCTTCTGATTGCCATATTGTTTGCATGTCAGAGGGAAAACACTCATTGTATTAAAATTAAAATTACACCACCTGCCAAAGAAGCAAGGACTGGACTTCAACTGCTTGAACCATGAGAAATCAGTTAAGTAATCAATAATGTATTACAGATTCAACTTCCCGATCCCAGCCTGCACACAGCCCCATTGCTACCAGAAAGCTTCTTTCATGCCCACCAAACGTTGTTCTGCTTCTGTGGTACCATCTAACCCAGGGCCATGGCAAGCATGCTCACTTTGTATTTGTTCTCCAATTTGGCAGGGGTAGGAATGTGGCCTCTCCTCCGGAAGGTTGTAAAGTGCTTGCACTGAGGGCATGGCTTGGTGCTGGAGTCAATGCGGCTGAGTTCCAGGAAATATTTGTACTTGATGATGTCATCATGGGGCAGGTTATAAAGGACAGTTGTTTCATCCAGGTGTTCACTGCATTCTGTGATGGGGCATTTTATATCCACTTGGCCCAGCTGCACCTGCATATGGAAAACAAAACGTAACAGAAGGGGTGCTGAGAAGCAGGCATTTCTAAATTTTTTAAGTAAATTTAATTTCATGTACTCTTAACAATCCACAAAATATCAAGCGTATCAATATGATTTTCAATTAATCCAAGCACACTTCATTTTTTTTCAGAGAGTATTTTCAAGTCCAAACTGAAAAGCTAATTATCCTTGAGATCTGAAACTACTAAATGGATAGTCTCAGTGTATTTACCATGGCTAAGTACTCCATTAAACCAAAACACAAATCATAAGTAGCAGCATGCATCCAGCACTCCATGTTTTGGATGTAATGGTCAGTGCTCCACTATCATGGCTCATACAGGCTGACAAATATCTGTATATATACAGGCCATGGAAATATCTGTACAGTGTTTCACTGCAAAATGTGCTGGGAGTTGCAGCACAGAAAAATTGAAGCTAATTTCAGATCACCAGAGCCTAGCAGCTCTGACTCAGTGCTAGCCCTGAGCTGGTTCCTGCTCAGCAAGCTCATTGCCACTGCAGTCTGCTTCCAAGAAGCTTCTTAAACACCACACTGCAAGCTGAGCCTGGGGCTGATCAAGCTAATACATTTTCCCAAAGTCAGAGTTTATAAGCAGTCCCCTCCAAAAACAAACCAGATCCCCTAAAACCTTAAGAAACTACCAGAGTAAAAAGATAACAAAAAACAGGCACAGAAGCAAGCTGAAGGTTAACAGGGCTAAAACTGTTGTTTATCTCATGAGTCCTGATAGTCCCAAATTATTCCATATAGCCAGGTATCCATAATATATTTCCAGAGTTCCTGGATCTGAGAAGAGTGCTGAAGCCAGCCCTGCACCCTTCACGCTTGGCAGGCTTTCACAGCCTGGACTCCATGCCAAGGCAGCAGATTCTACTTGGTCTGGGAGCAGCAGACTGCGTTTGCTTGGCACTGAGCCTGAGTTAATAAACCCTGCTGGAGCTCAAGAGCCTGCAAGGACCCGGCATGAGCATGTTTGTGTCTGCCTCAGGAAAACTTGAATGAGAGAGTGTTGACTGTGCAAGTGGAGCTGACACCAGCCCAACTCCTAACTTACTATCTCTGTGCAGAGAAAAAGGAGTTTAAGGGTGCAACCAGCATCTCTTTGTAGGAGTTACTGTTTCAAAGTTGGCAAAGAGGCTCCACTAATACACTGTTTCAGCTAAGAAAGGAGGAAAAAAAAAATCCCCAACCCAACCTCAGCAATGGAGACTCTAACTGACTGATGGGCAGGAGTCAGAGGAATAGAAGAGCTGTAACAAAATGGCACAAACACAAAGGTTTATATTGTCTTAAAAAATCTCTGCTGCGTTAGTTTTCTCAGCAATGCAGCTAAACCTAAGCAGAGCAGAGGTTAAGTGTACTTCAGAGACAGAAAGGCATGTGACAATGGTGGCAGCCTATCCCAGACCAGAGCACAGTGGAGAACACCTCATCAAGGAATCACTGCCATGGTGCAGCCTCAGCTCAGGCTGCAGGCAGGTCAGGATGCAGGCAGGTCTGCCTGTGGTACAGAGGGGAGGCAGCTCTCCCAGGAATACACCCACTTTTAGGAGCAGCTTCCCTGAATTTCATTTCCAGCTCTAAAAGGTGAGCAGAGCTTTACCTGTGACAGGCAAACAGGCTATGCTCAAACAGTTTGGGTTTTATTTGGACCCATGTAAGCACTGGAGGAGCACAAACCAAAGAAAACTCCACAGACTACATGCTGGGGAATGTCTATTTAATGCCCCTAGGACATGTAATGTAGCTGTAGCAGCATGTGAAAATTGAACTTAAATGTATAACATCATAGAGTGACTCATGTCATACTCAGCTCAGAAGAATCAGCCAGTACATCATGGAGCTGTGCTTCCACTGCAGATGATATTCACTCCAGCACTAGAGCACTCAAACACTGACCTAGGAAACCAATTTGCTATGTAAATATAAAAAGCTATTGCACTACTGCAAGTCTTAGTACAAGCTCTGCTGAGCTAACTGTAGGTATAGCCTTGCAAAACAAATAATCAAATTAATCCCATCTACAACTATTTCAGCATTTCAGGGAGAATTTTTTTTAAAGCATTAGGGAAATATTAAAAGAGGCAAGCCCTTTTGATAAGGGTAAGCTAAGCTACAATGGAGGAGCACTTCACAGTGAGAAGGCACATTGTAGCTGGCATCTAAGCTGACACTTAAGAAGCACTGCTTATATTAAATGCTAGTTAGAACAAACCTGCATTTATAAAATGAAGGCCTATAAAGCTGAACACTTGCAGTGTTTCATGCCCACACAGACTATGATTAATATATGTGGTAAGAGTCAAGTGTGGTTCCAGTGTTTATTTTGAAAATATGTTTCACACCCACTTGAAGTAAATCATTTTTATCCTCTGTAATAGTTTCACCTTTTCAAGTTTGGCAAAGATTGATCCTTTTCCTGTGTTTTGAACAGGAATGGGTTGAACAGAGCTGGTTTGCTTATTAGCAGCAACTTCAATGGAGCCTTGTCTTTCCAAACAGTCCATCTTTGTTTGTGCCCTAGCATCAGCAACTGATGTAAGAACAGCTTCAGAGGTGGCCTGTTAAGTTACCTGCTGCTGCAGACTCAGGAGGTGCTATGGAATGGGAAAGAAAAAAAAACAAACAACAAAACCAACCACAAAACAACAAAGAATCCAAAACACACATGCACAAAAAAATCTCTTCTGGGTAAAAATAACTGCTTTTGTTCTTTTCCTTGATATTTTTTATTTTGAAGAGCATTAGCCTTCAGTATCAGCTTATCATAATGCCAAACCCTCCAGTTTTAAGAAGTTTCTCAAAGTACCAGTGTGTATGAAGATCAGAATTCAGTATACCCAACAGCATGGTGCATTTCACAGCAAGAGGAATGACTCCCATGTGTCTGAAAGCAGCTGAGCTGCAGCACAGCATTAAACATCAGGCACCACACAGTTCCCATACCCAGATGTGCTTCACTGAGGTGTAAAGCATCTCAGGAGGGGCTAGCTCTCATTACAACCCAGAAGGAGAAAGCAGGCTCCTGTTACTTTCATCCTACAGAAAGGAAACATTTAAACTATAAGGAGAGCAATATGTGCCTCCCTCCAATTCCTGACATTTTATTTGTAAAGACTGAGGGGTGTGGAGGGATGGGAACCTGGCTACACTGGTCCACTTACTGTATATATTCCTTAAAGAAGGAGCCATTCTACTTTAAAATAGACACATAGAAATGAACATTTTCTAATTGAACTTTACTCTTAATTCAGAGATGTATATAATAGAGAAGCCAGTATGTTGTTCTTGCTTCTCACCTATGCATGATGAAAGGACAGTGAACAGTGTCATGTCTAACCTGTACCTCTGTAAATAATTTTCTACCAATGCACCAAATTCTCCCCTATAAAATACCAAGAATGCTATGCCTAAAGGAAAAAATATATATATATATTTAAAAAAAGGTATTTTGGAAATGCACAGATGCAAGATAAGGGACAGTCTGGTCTACAGGACCTTCATATTCTACAGGGGAAAAATAAATGATATTCCCTTTATTCCTAAGCAAAATCCCATTGCTTTCTAGTTCAGTGGAAACACTTCATTTTTTTTTTTGCTGGTAAATTGCAAAGGCATGAAGAATGACCTTTTTTTGTAGGTTTGGGAAATGGAGAGTGCAACAAAACCAAACCAACCACAAAAACATCAACCAAAGAAAACCCAAAACAACATCAAAAGAATGCAAAATAATTGAAGGGCACACCATAGTTCTAGACTCCGTAATGGCAGGTGCTAACCAAATTAAATCCCAGTAGACACAATACAACTAGTAAAAACCAAAACAGTGCAAACGTTTACTAAGCATTTTACACCTGCCTTCCAGGTTGTGGCTCCATGACTGGTTTNAAGAGGAATGACTCCCATGTGTCTGAAAGCAGCTGAGCTGCAGCACAGCATTAAACATCAGGCACCACACAGTTCCCATACCCAGATGTGCTTCACTGAGGTGTAAAGCATCTCAGGAGGGGCTAGCTCTCATTACAACCCAGAAGGAGAAAGCAGGCTCCTGTTACTTTCATCCTACAGAAAGGAAACATTTAAACTATAAGGAGAGCAATATGTGCCTCCCTCCAATTCCTGACATTTTATTTGTAAAGACTGAGGGGTGTGGAGGGATGGGAACCTGGCTACACTGGTCCACTTACTGTATATATTCCTTAAAGAAGGAGCCATTCTACTTTAAAATAGACACATAGAAATGAACATTTTCTAATTGAACTTTACTCTTAATTCAGAGATGTATATAATAGAGAAGCCAGTATGTTGTTCTTGCTTCTCACCTATGCATGATGAAAGGACAGTGAACAGTGTCATGTCTAACCTGTACCTCTGTAAATAATTTTCTACCAATGCACCAAATTCTCCCCTATAAAATACCAAGAATGCTATGCCTAAAGGAAAAAATATATATATATATTTAAAAAAAGGTATTTTGGAAATGCACAGATGCAAGATAAGGGACAGTCTGGTCTACAGGACCTTCATATTCTACAGGGGAAAAATAAATGATATTCCCTTTATTCCTAAGCAAAATCCCATTGCTTTCTAGTTCAGTGGAAACACTTCATTTTTTTTTTTGCTGGTAAATTGCAAAGGCATGAAGAATGACCTTTTTTTGTAGGTTTGGGAAATGGAGAGTGCAACAAAACCAAACCAACCACAAAAACATCAACCAAAGAAAACCCAAAACAACATCAAAAGAATGCAAAATAATTGAAGGGCACACCATAGTTCTAGACTCCGTAATGGCAGGTGCTAACCAAATTAAATCCCAGTAGACACAATACAACTAGTAAAAACCAAAACAGTGCAAACTTTTACTAAGCATTTTACACCTGCCTTCCAGGTTGTGGCTCCATGACTGGTTTTGTTGTCTGAGTACTAACTTCAGCAGTCCAGATCCCTACTTTTAATTTATTCCATTGATGTCCTGGCACTCTCCAAACTCCTTAGAAAACCCAAACAACAAAACCCACACAAAACAACAGAAAACATCACAATCCAAAAAAACCCCTTGAAACAACAACCAACCAAAATCTCCTGTGAAACAGATTCTCTTTTTCTCATCATTTGTCCTTCCTCCTTACTATCAAATGGTACAAACTGACAGTGCTGCAAGACAAGCAAGAATGATCAGCTAGAACTGACAGTAATTAGATTAGGGGCTGCTTTAATTGTATCACCACCAAACAGGAAAACTGACTGAGTTCCTTATATGCCACCTCCTCCACTGGACATCTGCACTTAAGTACCTGTTAAAAACTGACTATACTCCATGGGGTACATTTCACTTTGATATCCCTTTTTATTAATTTCTTAATATAGCAGACTTGAAATAAATGACTTTCTGAATTCCTTTCTCATTACATCATCCCACTGTCTCCTCTGCCAACCATGACCTGTAACCTCACTGCAGTCAAGAGCTGTCACTCCCCTCCTCAGGGCTTCCCCAGCCACAGTGGGCTGCATACTGCCAACAGAAACAGTTCACAATGGTGAGGATCCCTTGTACACTGGCATTAATTTCATAATTGTTGTTTTCTTAGCTGTAATTTACATTTTCTGATATGGCAGGAACTGCCCAAGTGACCACCAAAACAAACTAGAATGACCAGTCTGTCTTCATAGTCAGGAGAGAGTGAGGAAGGAGATTCAGGCAATTCAAGGAAGGTGGCAAATGTCAACAGCACTTTTAAGTGAGTTTTCTTTTTTTCTCCTAGATTTTTCCCCACCTCAGGGACTAAAAGCAGCCCAAGCAACTTAATTTCTCAGAGCACCAGTGTCTGACAGGTATTCAAAGATTAAAACAAATAAAAAAACCCAAACCAGAACAAATAACTTACGTTATGTGCATATATATATATATATGTGTGTGTGTGTATCTGTGACAGATGTGCATTTTAAATTACATTATTAACAAAGTGTAATCAGAGAATTTCACTAAAATAAAATACCAGATTTCTATTGTGTCAGAAGCTCAGGACACTTAACCCTAAAAGAGTCCACCAGGATGTCACTTTCACATGTCCTCAGAGGACACAAATTGTGTTCTCCTTTCACACTGGTAACATAGATGCAGGTGAAGCCCTAACAGTGACATGGCAGCTTCTGGTCCATGTGACATTCAGAGAGTCATCTGGGCCCAAATGTTGCAGGCATGAACAAATCACCTCTTCAAGTGACACTTGAACAAGTTCTGCATTAACTACAACATGGTCAACAATAAAAAAAGGCACAAAAAGCAGCAGTTTCAGGACCTTTGAAGAACATCTTAGTATCCCATCCTTCAGGAAGAAGGCACTCAAAAGCAAGAAGCTGGGAGGGAATCATGGCATACATATCTGCTATCCAACCACATCAAAGGCTTGACCTTTCTGCTCCAAAGCATCACTTCTGAAGGCTTTGTAACATATACTTAAATGCAGCATCATTAAATTCTCAAAGCTCAACTAGTTTTTACCACTTCAGCCACAGATTGAGACTCCAGCTTCATCCCTAACACTGAGGACCTCTTTCATGAGTGCACTTAGACACACTGCAGCCACACACAAGTGATGGTCACACAGCTGGCACCAACCAAAATCTCAACTGGCAAAACTGACCTCCTTAGCCTGAAGAAATACCCCAAACCACAGTGTCTGTTCCCTGTTCAAACTTTTCTTTTTCCCTCTACAGTGACATACAGGACTCTAAGGGAAATAATAAAAAAATTAGGATAAACTAGCAAGATATTCTTAATAAGATACCTAAACTCAAACATCTTTTTCTTAAAAGCCTCAATTTGCTTTTTCATGGAACACACCAACACGAAGTTCTAGTCCCTTTCCCCTTCCACAGGACCAGGTGTTACCTACTCACATGGATTTGGTATCAATGGGAACATTAAGGTTTTGTTTGTCCTGTTCACAGAGGGATGGGATTTACAGAAAATTACTTGTACAAAACCAAAAGTAGTATTAAAAATCTTTCAGAACATGTAAACAAGTAATTATCAACCTGAAAAAGCTCCCCCTCTCTGCCCTTTCATCTTGTTATATCCTCTAGCATCAAGTGAATTAAAAAAGGAAATTATTTCACCTCAATAATGTGCTTAGAAAAACTACACTCATTAAGTTATTCCTCTCTCTGGTACTACTTACCAAACCTAGTGCATGTCAGTGAGGTTATGGGCTTTCTGCTGTGGCTCTTTTTGGCACTCACAGTGAACTGAAAGCCACAGCAGAGGGTATGGTTAGAGTCCTGTGGTCAGACAAACCCAGGGCTGGTAGACCTGGATGGCTGCCCGTTGAGCAGGGACACTGACACAGGACACACCAGAATTACACCAAGAGATCAGCTGGCAGAAAGTTTTCTCAACTCCTGGAAGCCCTGAAATATGCAAGATAAAGTGATCTTTCACCTCTCCTCCCAGGCTGTAAGTGGGGGCAGAGAGAGGTAGAAATCTCAGCAGAGGAAAATAACCTGTGAGGAAGCATGGCAGAAACTGCAAACCTTGGAGGAATCTGACCCAAACCCACAGGTTTCTCAGTGCTCATAAAGGGAACAACCAAATGAAAAAATGCTTGCTTTCTTTGTCCAGGTGTGCATATCACCCTGGTGTTTAGCATAAAATAAAGCTCTTGTAACCAAGGCAAGGAGTTCAGTAGGAGCAGACTTCTCTATCTCACTGCTGTACCCCAGAAGATGTCTACAAAATCTAANATATATATATATATGTGTGTGTGTGTATCTGTGACAGATGTGCATTTTAAATTACATTATTAACAAAGTGTAATCAGAGAATTTCACTAAAATAAAATACCAGATTTCTATTGTGTCAGAAGCTCAGGAGACTTAACCCTAAAAGAGTCCACCAGGATGTCACTTTCACATGTCCTCAGAGGACACAAATTGTGTTCTCCTTTCACACTGGTAACATAGATGCAGGTGAAGCCCTAACAGTGACATGGCAGCTTCTGGTCCATGTGACATTCAGAGAGTCATCTGGGCCCAAATGTTGCAGGCATGAACAAACCACCTCTTCAAGTGACACTTGAACAAGTTCTGCATTAACTACAACATGGTCAACAATAAAAAAAGGCACAAAAAGCAGCAGTTTCAGGACCTTTGAAGAACATCTTAGTATCCCATCCTTCAGGAAGAAGGCACTCAAAAGCAAGAAGCTGGGAGGGAATCATGGCATACATATCTGCTATCCAACCACATCAAAGGCTTGACCTTTCTGCTCCAAAGCATCACTTCTGAAGGCTTTGTAACATATACTTAAATGCAGCATCATTAAATTCTCAAAGCTCAACTAGTTTTTACCACTTCAGCCACAGATTGAGACTCCAGCTTCATCCCTAACACTGAGGACCTCTTTCATGAGTGCACTTAGACACACTGCAGCCACACACAAGTGATGGTCACACAGCTGGCACCAACCAAAATCTCAACTGGCAAAACTGACCTCCTTAGCCTGAAGAAATACCCCAAACCACAGTGTCTGTTCCCTGTTCAAACTTTTCTTTTTCCCTCTACAGTGACATACAGGACTCTAAGGGAAATAATAAAAAAATTAGGATAAACTAGCAAGATATTCTTAATAAGATACCTAAACTCAAACATCTTTTTCTTAAAAGCCTCAATTTGCTTTTTCATGGAACACACCAACACGAAGTTCTAGTCCCTTTCCCCTTCCACAGGACCAGGTGTTACCTACTCACATGGATTTGGTATCAATGGGAACATTAAGGTTTTGTTTGTCCTGTTCACAGAGGGATGGGATTTACAGAAAATTACTTGTACAAAACCAAAAGTAGTATTAAAAATCTTTCAGAACATGTAAACAAGTAATTATCAACCTGAAAAAGCTCCCCCTCTCTGCCCTTTCATCTTGTTATATCCTCTAGCATCAAGTGAATTAAAAAAGGAAATTATTTCACCTCAATAATGTGCTTAGAAAAACTACACTCATTAAGTTATTCCTCTCTCTGGTACTACTTACCAAACCTAGTGCATGTCAGTGAGGTTATGGGCTTTCTGCTGTGGCTCTTTTTGGCACTCACAGTGAACTGAAAGCCACAGCAGAGGGTATGGTTAGAGTCCTGTGGTCAGACAAACCCAGGGCTGGTAGACCTGGATGGCTGCCCGTTGAGCAGGGACACTGACACAGGACACACCAGAATTACACCAAGAGATCAGCTGGCAGAAAGTTTTCTCAACTCCTGGAAGCCCTGAAATATGCAAGATAAAGTGATCTTTCACCTCTCCTCCCAGGCTGTAAGTGGGGGCAGAGAGAGGTAGAAATCTCAGCAGAGGAAAATAACCTGTGAGGAAGCATGGCAGAAACTGCAAACCTTGGAGGAATCTGACCCAAACCCACAGGTTTCTCAGTGCTCATAAAGGGAACAACCAAATGAAAAAATGCTTGCTTTCTTTGTCCAGGTGTGCATATCACCCTGGTGTTTAGCATAAAATAAAGCTCTTGTAACCAAGGCAAGGAGTTCAGTAGGAGCAGACTTCTCTATCTCACTGCTGTACCCCAGAAGATGTCTACAAAATCTAACAGACTTGTCACAGTTGTAGGTGATAACATAAAAATAGGGAAAACTTAAATGTAAATCTCTTGATCACAGATATTTTATAGCCTTAAACAGTCCTGTTTTCAGTAAGAAAGCTACCTACAACTATTTAGTTTCCATGTGTTAGCTAGGTCTGAATTCAGTGAGTTTTCTTGTGGATGTATTCAAAATCAATGTTTTCATTTTTTACTATCAGACATGAAACCAAATTGTTCCCTCTTTCCTTGATAAATTTAATAAACAACAGTTGCACAGGTGCAAGATACAGCAGAAAGCCTCAAAAGTACTTTTTAACCAGCAGCTGATTGTCAGAAACTACAGTAACATACCTCATTTCTAAAATTTAAGGTGGATGATATGAGGCTAAAATATAATTTTTCTTCCCTTACAAACAAGGTAACCTAAATAAATTTGTGTAGGCAATCAAGATGTTACAAAAGAGCTAAGACTTGAATTGTAAACAGTTATTTTATTCTGCCTTATTGAGTAGAGACCTACCTCATCCTACCAGTAACTACCCACAATAAACAAAGCTGCTTTGGGGGAAAAACTATGCTATTAAAGCTACCCTGAAGTGAAACTAATTGGCAACTTTTACATAGCTTAAGCAACAAGAGGATGGATGTGCACACTGACCCATTTTCAGGGGAAAAATAAAACTCCCTTAGAAAGGCTAACAGAAAAAACTTACAAACTTCTCCCCATATACCACCATTTGGCCCAACTCCAGACACTGTGCTAACTTTTATGAAGTTCTTTTTCACATTGTAAGTTCAAACCATATTTTCATACATATTTAACACAACGATGGATACAGCCACAACAGGGAACAAATTTACAAGGTGTGGAAGTCTGCTCACTTTCATCTCCCTGCAACCATCCTTTTTGCCTGCTTTGAGAGACTGACCTGGAACAGAAAGACAAAAGCTGCCCTCCACCCACACAGAATTCTTTTTCTGGATGCTGTCGAGGTTCACCCTGTGCCAGTGCAAGTCTGATCACCTTAGTGGAGTTACTGGGCTAAACACCTACACAGCCTGAAAAGTTTGGGCTGCAGGTCCAGCCAAACCTCTCAGGTATCAACTGGTCCCTTGCCCTACAGTAATTTCATCAGGTGATACTGCCATGACTGCCAGTATCTCAGACTGTACCCTGCCTAATGGCTAAAAATTATGGAAGAAGTCAATAAGCCCTTCCCTTCTCCCTCTCTGCTTTAGAGACTGCAAGGAGAACTTCAGCTGGCTAACATAAGAGACTGAAGTGTTTTTAAATGAGTTTTCCAACTGATGAGGCAGCTGAATTAATTCTCCCCAGGACATATGATCACTGGTTCCCAACCCAAGAGAAAAGAGGCAAATGCAAGGCCAAGGAGAGGTTCTTGCAGAGGTAGCTCAGCACCAGTCATCTTACCTGTCATGTCAACCTACACCTTCAGATCGTGTACCAGGTACTTCTCATGTTAACTTTGTTTACCTTTTGGAAGCTACAAGCCTGAAATATGTGCAGCAGTTCTCCTCAGTAAAGCCAATTAAAGGCAACTACAGTAGCAAGGTCAGAGGGCTACACCCGACCTCTTCTCCCTGGGAGTCTATGCAGCAGTGTTTCCAGCATACATCCTGAAATTATTCTGCAGCCTGCATTTTGACACAGCTAGGTGACTATTAGATTTAGGAGTACTAATGTGTATTTTCCTATTCAGGACCTGTACTTAAAAATGCTCAACAGTATGCACACAAACCCTTCACTGACCTGAATCTGGCATCTGCCCTCACACCTGTCCACAGCTCTTCAGATGGTCTTTGCACTTTTCACTCCCTGTAAGCACTATTTCTGCTCTCCTCTCAGTTGTCTGCCCAAAGCATACAAGAGTCTTATCTGGGAAGCTAAAGTAAATGGAATATTTATGAAGTGATTAGGCTTTTTAAGATGAAGAAATGCATTACTTGTAATGAAACAACTAGGTTAGGCATCCTCAGCAACTCTGGACCAAGAAGCAGGAGGAACTACCAACAACCATCACATGTACAAACAAAACACTGTGAAGCAGCTGACTGTAAGAATGAAATAATGATTATAAAAGTTATACTATGAAGAGGTGAACTTTACACACACTACAAAGTGTTTTTACTAAATACATTGAATTGTTCTGTTACAAAAGAACACCTCCAGAGACTCCAAAAGTGGGTATGGTAGTAAAAATATGCTTATAACTGGAGGAAAAACCACTGCAATAGATACAGCCTAGCTATTTACAAACAAAATTACTTCATGTTTGCCTGAACACTTCCCCCCCACCCCCAAAAACATTGTGAGGATCAGTAAAGTGAC
Source organism: Ceyx cyanopectus (assembly GCA_013401355.1). NCBI lineage: Eukaryota > Metazoa > Chordata > Aves > Coraciiformes > Alcedinidae > Ceyx > Ceyx cyanopectus. The sequence continues at coordinate 17,029 of VYZU01085947.1, forward strand.
AAATAGATTGTTAAGATTCCTTGAAATGTCACTTCTGCCAGCATTACTTTTTCAGGGCTCCAGAAAGGGAGTTTGCCACACTGAATATTTAAAGCAGCAGCTTTGGCAGCTTTATTCCTACCCATAAGCATCAGAACTTTCAAAGCATGACCAGTAAGGGGGTCATGGGTGACCAGAGGTAGGCAGGTGAAGTGAGGTGAAGAAGGTATCAAGTCAACTACATCCATCTCCACTTCTGAAACCACGGACTGCAGTAGTAATTGAATTCAATATTAGTTGAAGAAATTCTAGTTTCATTAATTATTTCCAAAGAAAAGTCCTCAGTGGGAGAAAAGTGAACGGGTAGGAACTGAAGCAGCCCAGGAGGAGAAAGGAATCATTACAACAGAAGACACACAAGAAAGCCTGTACACAAAGACACACACCTTTGTGACTTCAGATTTTGCAAGACCAAAAAGAAAGGAACAACATATTTCCAGACAGAAAGCCAAAAAAATAGAATATTTGTTAGTAAGCAGACAAAAACTTCCCATGTTTTCCCTGGGACATAATGTTCTCTTGACTGACATACAAGGCCGGGTGGGAGAGAGGAAAAAAGTCTACTCATCAAATTCTGAATCCACCTAATTTCCCTTATTTTAGTCACACACAGAGAGGCTGGCTACTCTCTGAACTGTTCCAGCTGCCCTTTATCTTCCAGGGAAGGCTCTATACTTATAAAAATCTCCTTTTAACCTGCATTTGTACTAAATACAGGAGATGCTGCTGAGAACTGCTGTTGCTGCTGCCCCAAAGGACATTGATTTTCTGTGCAAAACAAAGGCAGCAATATTTGTATTTGTGACTTCTGTGGTTTTGGGAGTACATCCAAGAACCAAGATAAGAGATGTGTTTGTTAAGCACTTTTCACTGACTGCTGCCTGCAGCAAGGGAAAGGGGTGGCACCCTGCAACAGAACCAAGTTCTGTATTGGACTGACATTTCACCAGAAGAATCAAAACACTGCTGCATGAGAACAAACAGCTGCACTGATTCCCTAGTAAAATCATCAATTTTGCAATTTCTGCCATGGGTGCCTACTTTTGATTTACCACCATCACCTCAACATGCTATAGATTTTTGTTACACAGAAGTATCATAAAAGCTGAGAATTTTTGGCAGCACCAAAACATCTTGCCAATAAAGGACTTCCCCTAACAATTAAGATTTATAGTACATTTTTAAATGTCTCACATTTTCCTTGATGGCAAGAGATCAGCTTCAGAGACTTTTCTACTGCCTTACTCTCAAATGGCCAGGGAGGGATGGCAGAGCTGTCCCTGGCACTCTTACCTGCTCAGCATCATCAGCTGATGTCCTGCTGTTTGCCTGTGCAACTCCACCATTGCCTAAGAGCAACTAATCATACTAATTACATTAAGATTACCTCTCTGAAATGCAGTGGTTAACTGAAGGAGAGACACTTTTCACATTTCCTCCCTCTCATATCTTATATATTCACTATATAAATTGAAGATTACCTAGTTGAAATAGGTAAGAGAGCATATGAAAGTAATTTTTTTGTCAAACAGGGCAATTTACACAAACAGGAAGAAAAAAATCAACTAAACAAATATGTTAAAAATGTATATTGCAATATAATCTTTCAAAACCAG
>VYZU01085947.1:28604-78876 GCA_013401355.1 Ceyx cyanopectus
CAGAGCTCTGGAACAGGCTGCCCAGGGGGGTTGTGGAGTCTCCATCTCTGGAGACACTTAAGACCCGCCTGGATCTGTTCCTGAGTGACTTGGTCTAGGTGATCCTGCTCAGGCAGGGGGGTTGGACTGGATGATCTTCTAGGTCCCTTCCAGCCCCTAATTTCTGTGATTCTGTGATTCTGTGATTCTGTGATCACTAGAGAAATTTGCTACTTTTTCTACACGAGGAAGTCATAGGTACTTGGCTAATAATTCTATGACTTTTTTTAAAAACTCATAATTAAAAAAAAAAAAAGGCAAAAGAAATATAACTGCAAGCAGCAAAAGCATACTGAAAGACAGATTAACCAGCATAACTGGGTGGGTAAGTAATGCCCTTTTTCAACACTTTAAATTCTTTTGTACATCCCTTAAAACTCTTCATCATTTTGACAATGTACTTACATCCTGGGCACGTAAGATATGTACTTTCCTCGAGCCTTGCTGGTTCAGACAGCAGGAAGCAAGATATTTGTACAAGAAGAAGAGTGGAATGAAGGGCCAAGAGGCCCCAGAGCAGTTGGAAGAACAGTTGTTCTGGGTGGTGGAACAGGAACGGGGCAGAGGTGAGCTGCAGGCCTTCCCAACCCCCATTTAACTCCTTTATTTCTCTTTGTTCAGGCAATTCAAACCCAACAGTTCACTGTTCAACTAGTTACACTTTAAAATCCCTGGACTGAGTCCATACCCATGCCTGCTAGCTCCTGGGAACAGCTAAGGCATCAGTGGAAGGGAAGGCACATGGCAGTTATGTCCTCACAGCTCACACTGTCTGTGGTCCACAGTGCCACCAGCACCAACAGATCAGTGAAGTGCAACACACTGGAGGCAGCTGACAGGCAGGATTTCTGCCTCACAGGAATTCTGCATTTTCAAAATCAGATTTCAACCCTAGCCACAGCAAAACCAGTTCTCCTTCATCACCCTCTGCAATTCCTAGGAAGTTTTCACCCTTCCAAATCAGCTTTATTATTAACAAATAATTCACAGCATCACTGTAGGACTCACCATTTACCTGAACCTCTTGCTATCAACACCAAGAATTTCATGACACAGTTAATCCTCACCCCAGGATTGCAGTAGTAGCCCAACAGAGTACCTAGGCCTACACACACTAGGACAACTAGGCAGCATTATAATTCAAGAATAAAACTAGTTTGCTTTAAAAAAAAACAAACTGCAATTACTGATTTAGTAAAGTTCTGTTCCAAATGAGTTTTGGCCCAAACTGGAACCATCAACAAGGGTTCAAGAGGGATTAAAAGCCAGCTATGTGCCTAGTAAACTTTAAAGATTAATGCTTACAGAGCTTTAGGTGCTCCCACAGCTTACAGGTGATGGAGCAGGTCTATCTGCCTCCTCCTTCTTCTCAGGAACATAACCACCATTGAGTGGCTGGTTGGTTTAGAAAGCCTGGGATGTAGCACATGGAATTATCTTCTGCTCCTCTCTTCCTCCTTGGGAAACTGTGGTGTTCTTGCACTACCAGTGTAAGCTTTGGTTGCTCTCCCTGCAACCACCTCCTGGTAGCAAGTCTACAGCTGTCCTAGCAACTTGCTAGCGAGTGTTAGAGCATGGTTTTGAATTAATAACCCTTACAAACACAGAGCTTCTCCCTCACTGAAGGACAGTGGCCTTTGTGAGCTCTGGTTTGACTCAAGGCACTAGCAGCTCATTAACCAGCAGATGATTCAGCACTCAGTGCCTGCATTTCTGCTAGCTGGCTTTCATCAGCAACCAGACTACAGCTTTGAAGGTGTATCATTTATATGATACCATCAGACACCTGAAGATGCACACGGGTGTCAAGTCCCTCCCAGCTCCAAGCTGGTACTAGTTTTAGGCAATATACCTGCTCCAAATTCTCCTCTTTGCTACATGACTTTATAAACACATTCCCCACAAAAATCCTGGCTCCAACAGCCTGCTGCTTTTTCCTCCAGGTCTTTTGGAACACACACAGTAAATCAAAATTTCACATAGAGAGAGAGGTAACTGGTAACATGTCCCAGGCAGAGGGAAAACAATCTCCACAGTTCATGCTCAAGTGAGGAGAGCAATATTTTAGCCCCACTAAACCCAGCCATGCAAAAAATAATGTTGGATGCAGCCCCTCCCCAACCCCAACAATCCCTTCTGACTTACTCATGGCCACTAATCTCATTAGAGTGCCTATAATTAAAGTACCATAATATCTAATACAGAATATAGTGTGCAGTTTAACTCATCCAAAGTCCTTTAAATAAGAATGACTGCTCCATGAGAATTACAAGATCTACAAAATAAAGCATTACTAATAAGCATAGGATCAAAACTGGATTATCAAGTTTCCTAATCTGCATGTAGAAAAAGCAGTGAAATCACCAAGGTTTCTATAAAACTTTTCCTACCTATAAAGTGGCTGTAAAAGTGAAACAAGTATAGATACAATTATAAACAGAGCTTCAGATAAGTATTAGAGAACATACTGTACTTTATAGATGTTATGAAACATCAAAGGTTATTTTAGTCTAGTCAATACTTGCTAAAAAGCAAAGAGTGATGATGTTCTGAGTATCACTTGTTGGGTTTACAGATTAGGGAAATGTGATAACATATAAACCTCAGCCTCTTTAACTGTCTGGGCTAAGTTCAACAGAAAAACCCAGTTAAACTTTAGGTCTTCTCCCTCTCAAGTCAAAATTCTTCCCATACCTATTAATTTATTGCTAAATAAAATTTCTGAATAAACCTCACCCCCAACCCAGCCACATAAATGGACAAAAAGGAAAAAATGGGCATCAATACTAAGGAGCTGGAGAGGTTAGGAAGTGAATCACTCATTTAGCAAACCTGTCTGTGCACACAGTTCTGAAATAACTCGGGTTTGGTGCCACGTTAAATGGCCAGGAAGATGGCAAGTGAAGATATGAATGCAGTATCACATCTGTGAGATGGAGTGTCCCAGGGTCTTCCCTCCCATCCACAGTTTGGATGCTGGAGGCAGGAGTGTAGAGACCCACAGGTCCCAGACAAAGGGAAAAAGAACCTTCCACTCCTCTGATCCTGACCTTACTTGGTACATACCTGAGATCCTATGGAGATGGCTTCTGTAAGCATCACAGCCCTGGAAAAGCAGTGACATTTCAAACATTCACACTGTTCAGCCTCATCTGTTTTACTACAAAGAACAGCTCTGGACTGCATCGACTCTTGGAGACAAGGGCTTGTTATGACCTGACACCAGGTCCTGAGGTGCAAAAGCCACAACTTCTTTCATGATAAGGCATCACCCACACCTACCCCTCCCTCCATTTCTCTGGGTCGAAGACAATAAAGGCATAGCCATTTTTGTGAATGGTCGATAAACTGATCGTTGTCAAGACACTGGAAAGCCCCCGAGGGGTCTTCAAGTATTAGGCTGTGAGAAAGAACAGCTAAATTGAAGCAAAGTTATGCTATTTACCAGAAGTCAGGCTCCAGATCAGCCCGAGTCCTCCAGGCTTGTCTGCTAAGCTTCTGTTCCAGCCATTAAATCTTTGAAAGGGATTATACAGCAAGGTGCTGGTGATAAGACTGGATTTGACCTCTAAGGACCTTCAGATGTGACATTCCTGAATCAATTACTCTTATTTTCCAGCATGCCGGTAACACTGCTTGCAAATTCTGCAGCTGAAGCATTTTCATCTGCAAGATCTTCTTTTGATAGTGCCTAGAACTTCAGTTGATTTTCTGATCTATAAAAGGGCTCCAAGAGTTTTGATGCTGTTCTGTGTTTGCATAGAAGAGGGCAGAGTGCATTAACAGGGTTTTTACTGCTCCATTAAGCATCACTTCAGAAATCAAGATGAAACGATCATCAAGGCTTCAGCTTGCTTCAGTGGGAAAACACACACTGACGTTAAAGGCAACATGAATTATTTTAAGCAAGATACTTCTGCCAACATACTCCACATTTTCAGCATGAAAGACCACTCCTCCAGAGACTTCGAGTCAGCCAGTGTCCTCTCAAACAAAGGGCAGAGCTTGCTACTTCTCCGACAAGAAAATCAGATCTAAACAAGGTTCACTGCTGCCTAGTGTTTTTCTGCTTTTCAGTTGTTTTTGTTTGTTTTCAGTTTCATCTACATTCTTAAATCAAGCTGACTGTATCCAAACTAAAAAATCTGTAAATATTTTCAAGCAGAAACAGCTTGTCAACATTTACTCCTTTTGAACTTTTGGTACATTTTCTTTTTTTTTTTTTTTGCTACATAAAGTGCTGAGTCTTGAAGTTGAAAGGTGACTTTATTTCTATCCTGCACTCCCTTTCCACTCATCCTTCCCAGAAAGTTCTCTAATACAAGTGACATGGAGAGCCTTTTCTCCTCGGTATGAGTCACAGGGTTCTTCCACAGCACAAAGGAAAAATATATCACTTGTTCTTCTCAAAGAAATATCACTTTCTTGTTCTTTCCAATAAAAGAAGATGGGGGAAGAACACATTGGACTGATATTTCAGGGTATTTTGTTTCCTTTTTCCCCCTGAACAAGTTTATCAAGCAACTGAAATTCTGCCTGGTCATATTAGCATCTATAACAACATGTCCACATAAGTACTCTCTGAATCTCTCCCCAAGATCAGCATCCCTGCTGCAGACAACCCCTCCTCTGCACCTGTATCCCTGCCCCATCGTTCAGGTACAGGAGCAAATACCCACATGGCTATCAGCCAAACAGAGCTTTTAATAGTTGCTGAGATAAGCTTGCAGAGTGCACAGCACTAGCAGCAGCTTCCTTGAAGAGGGCATCCCCAAATACACAGCTAACAGATGACCAATGCTGAACCCACTTCATGGGGCATGCACCTCATTCTCAGACCAGCCAGCCCTTTCAGCCACCAAACTGCTGGACCATCCTCCAAGAGTAAAGCCTAAACCAGTCAAGAGTTCTTTGGCATGGTTTTAGCTCCTGGATCACATAACTTCTATTAGATCAATGGAAGCTACAGGCACCTGCAGAAACTAGAGAAGACCACCCTGACATCACACCACTTTGAAATTTCCACTTTCAAAGCTCTTGCTTTGAACAATATTCTGACACATGACCTCAAGCAGCAAATACGGAGGTGGCACAAATGTGCCCTGGCAACACAGTAAAAAAAAAAAAAATATTACTGAGACTTTCCAGTTCACCACTTCACTACAAAGCAAACCATTCTGGGCTCTGTGCACAAAACCTTGATAAGGATTACTGTTCCCAAGTATCAGTGTTACAGGAGACATACAAAACACAACCTCGTTTCTCCTGTCACTTCCCATGTCAGGCCCTTCCCCATTATCTAAACATAACAAAGGTGGTCCATAAAAATGCTACTTAGTATTAGCCAGCAGAACAAAAACTACTAGCACTACTAAATGCTACATAAGCTACCAATGCCTGAAACAGAGCACGTGCAATTTCCAAGCAGTGAAATGTTCCCTGGTCAAAACATCCCTACAACTATTTATGGTGCATGGGGTAGCTGTAGCCACCCATTCCATACATGTGTGTTCCATACACACAGCCCAGCCAGAGTACAGGTTGCCCCAGCATGGCTCCCAGCATCAAGGGGTGTAAAAATTCATTCTATACTACAGCTGCACATCTCCACTGAGCACATCCCAAAAGTCTCTGTTGAATAAAAACATAAAAGTAGTAAGTAAAGAATTAATTTAGTTTTGTTTTCCCCATATACCCACACTTCTCCCATTGCTCTGGGTTTAGAGCATACCTCCACTGGTAACAACAATGCAGAAGTGTTTTGTGATGCTAAACTCTCTGATAAAAAAACTACCGAGATAGCTTTGTTTACAAGCTGCTGATTTGAGTTTGAAACAGAAGCTCAGGTTGACAAAACAGTGGTAAAGTCATACGCAGACAATAGGCGAGTAGCTATCTACCCAGGATGAGCTGCTACCTGCCTACTATTGAAAAGTTGTGTTATGGGTTGTTCATGTTTGGTTTTCTTTCCCCTAAAAAATAAAGTTATTGTTTAATGTTTGCACTGTGATTCTCCACGAACCACAGAGACCACCGGGGGGGGAAATACACACTATTTTAATTATACATAATTGGCACGATACCAAAGGCGATGCCTTCTCGGAGGCACAGGCCGGGCGGCTGCATCGCCCTCCCACGGAGGCGGAGGCACCTTCGCGGAGCGAGGGGCTGTGGCTCGCAGCCAGCATCCAACACCTAGCTTCAGCATCCCACCCCCCCTTGGCTCCAGCACTGGCCTCAGCATCCCAAACCCCCCCGTGGCTCCAGCATCCCATCTCAGTGGCCGCTGCTGATGCTTCCAAGAGCTGCTGCTACCTTACCGTTCTTTGCATTCCCCATTACAGAAAACTTCTAGCTATGTAGCAGCAAGAGTTTGGCAATTCCAAGAGAAAATCCTTTAAAAGATGGGAAGAGCCTTGAAAACATAGAAGGCACCAAGACGACAGGCTGCGTTGACAAGGTGCAAGCAAACACTTCGGGAACAAATGGTCGTTAAATTCACACAGGCGGCCGTCAAACACCTTCCGTACGGGACGGGGAAGGTTCCTACGCTACCTCACCCCACCGAAGCTCTCCCGGCCAGGTACGCAAGCCCGGGAACGGGGCCCGAAGCGACCCCTCGCCGACAGCAGCAACACCAGCGACCGGCTGGAGCTGCGCTGCCCTGCTGAGCAGTTTCCTCCCTCAATGGGACTTAGCAGCGACGTTAGGGCCGTACCTGGGAGCTGAGGTACCGCTTGAGGCACTCCTCGCACACCGCCTTCTTGCAGCAGGTCAGAGGCTTGATGGGCTTCTCCTCCAGGCACACGCGGCAGCTCAACACCAGCAGCGGCCCGAACTCCCCTGCGATCAGCCCGGAGAAGGGCTCGGGCAGCAGGTACAAATCCACCACCTCGATGCTGCCGCCCGCCGACAGCGGATCGCTGCCCGCCGCCACCCCGCGCCGCGCCGGGGGCTGCCCCACGCCCGGGCCGCCGCCGCCGCGGGGAGAGGCGGGGGGCTCCGCCGGCCGGTCGTTCTCCACGCAGTAAACGGTGCAGTACACGTGTCGCCGAGGGGGTCGGCGGCGGCCGTTGACCCCGTCCGGCCCGTCGTCCGTCAGGGCCGCCGGCTCCCCCGCAGCCGGCGGCTGCTCCGGCCCGGCCGCCGAGTCCGTCTCCTCTTCTTCGGACCCTCGCCACTCAGGGCTGGCGAGGGACGGCGGTTGCTCCCCGCTTCGCACCGGCCCGGCCGTCTCGACGCCCGGAGCCGCCTCTCTCGCTGGAGGAGGCTCGTCCGCGCCGAGCTCCCGCGGGCCCCGGGCCGGACTCAGCGGCGCGGCGGCGGCGGCCGCCCGCGGGGCGCTCAGCGAGCTCTGCTGCTCCCCCATCGCCGCCCGCCGCCGCTCCTTCCCATCCAGCCGTCTCCCGGCCCCGCTTCTGCTTCCGGGTGCCGAGCCCCGCGGCCCGCCACGCCGAGCCCCGCGCCGCCCGCCCGCGGGCAACGGCAGCCGCCACTTGGCCTCCTCCCTGGGGAGCTGCGGGGGAAGGAGCGGCGGTACCGCTCTGGTCAGCGCCGCCCGCAGGGTCTCGGCCGGAGCCCGACCCCCATACTGGGGAGGACGCGGGCAGCCGCCCCTGGTGCCGCGGGGCAGCGCGCCCGGCCGCGCCTCGCAGCCTCCCCGGCCCACCGACGCGTCACCACCCCCCGCCTGCGGCGGCCGCCCCACCGGGCGCGCCCACCCCTGGCCACCGCCTGCCCCCGCCCCGCTCTGACGCAGCGCTCCTTGGCCTCGCCCCTCATTCAACCGTAAACACCGCGTGCCTGGCAGCGCGTCACCTCCCAGACCTGGCCCCGCGCCTTTGCCCGCCCCTCGGGCCGTCGCGTCGCGTCCCAACCGCCGTACAGCGGTACCGGGGGCTGGGCTGTCCAACCTCTCACTTCGCCCCTTGCCCTCCTCTCCTGTTTCCGCGGGGGCAACGTGTATCACCGCGCCCCAAGTCGTTGCCTGCTTGGAAGAACAGTGAGAGGGACAAGAGGGGGGGCGAACATAAGTTTACATTTCATAACGTCTTTATGCTCTGGGAGTAACGACTTACGAACAAACTGTGAGCATCCAATTAAAATCTATCCCCAAAGAAAACAAATCTTAGTGAGCAGAAGCAGCATTGTGTAAAAGCTGCACGCAAACAACAGGCGAGACAGGGAGAGTCACAAAAAAAAATACAAGCCAACAGAAAATATCTAGATCCACATTAGATCCAAAGTGGTACCTGGTTGGTTGGGTACTCACAGTTGAAGGGCGTTAGAGGAACGTCTGCACTGTCTGCTCCAAGATTCTGCCAGTATTCCAGTGCCTTTGCTTGAAGATGGTATCTCCAGACCTTGACATCATCAGTTACATCACCACACAGGGCAAATGTCACAGAGATGATCCTGCAACAACTGAGAAAATTAACAGGGACTGCGCAGTTTCCATCCTGAACTTTAGAGTGTTAGTCAGAAATTGATCTGGTTTTCTGCTTATGAAATGTGAATTGTTTAAGTTGGAAAAGTTAACCTTGCTGTTAACCCAGCACTGCCAAGGTCACCATTAAACTGTGTCACTAAGCACCAGTCTACACATCTTTAAATACCTCCAGGGATGGTAAGAGGAGGAGGAGGACTGCAAGTGGGGCAATGTCAGTGAGGTATACCAGAGATGTCTGTGCACGGTCACTGTAACCCCAGTGAGCTCACACAGGCCTCATAGGACCCAGAACAGCTCTGTGTTGTCTCTGTACTTGAGCTCAGCTGCCCTCCAGCCATCTGAGCTCAGGGTGTTGAGGATACTGGATTGGGCCAGCCCAGATTTGGAGGGCCCTGAGCAGCACTGAGGTATGTGTGTGCTCTGGAGAGGAGCTGAGACTCAAAAAAAAACTACACACAGAGCCTGCCCTGCTGAAGGCTGGAAGTGGAGGCATCCCAGTCTCTCTCCGTGTAGAAACTGGCAACATCTGCTGGTCTGGGGGCTCTTTGGCCTACAAATGTATTTCTTCCAGACCCAAGCTGACCTGAAAATCATTGTGAATTAATTTATGCAATGTCTGACTGTAGTTAACCACTGCAGGAAAAACATAGAATTATTTCTTTTACATTTGCTTAGCTTTTCTTTTTTTTGGGCCTCAAGAGTTTATGATCCCAGAACTTGCTTTGAAAACATGAAGCCTAAAACCTCTAATAAATGAATAAACACCAGAGTTTCCTATAACCCTGCAGTTCACGAAGCTGGAGTTTAGAAGGACAACGTCATTGCAAGAGCAAGCAATATTGCTCAGCTGTTAATTCAGAATTGAACGTGCTAAAGTACAGCAGGGGAAGAATGTTCCCAGTGAATTCATGATGGCAACTCCAATGATGGTCCTGACTGTGAACAGTGGGCAGCTGTGCCAGACACAGCTGTTCCTGGTGTCCCCCATCCTGCCTGGCTTCTGGCTGGGATTATGGGATCACACAGGCTGGTAAGGACCTGCCTGGCTTCCCCCATGGGGCCCTGCTGCTTGGCTCTTTGACATATGCATGCTTTGCAACAAATCTTTGAAATATTCTGTAAATATTCTCTCAGGCATATTAATAAATAAATAAATAAAGCATGAAATTCCATAGTAGTAGACAGAAAGAAATACTGGGCTGAGGTAAACACAGCATAACCTGCTAGGATGTTCTAATTGCCTTTCTCACCACGTCTTTGTTGTATTTGAACAACCTCCATGCAGAGAAGTTTTCCAAAAACAGACCACCCTGAAGTCCCCAACAACCTGACAAACTGGGATGCTGTGTTGCATGGCACTCACTTATTCCCTGAGGGCTGGTGAGAGAACAGGCGATCAGCAAGGGATGTTGTTTCTGTTGCTGTTAAGGGTGCTTCAGATAGTTTCTGGAGTGCATGAAGCAGGAGCCTGCATGGGGCTGAATGCATAATTCCCAAGCAGGCTGCTTGGTCTGCTGCTGACTGACAGCCTACATGATGTATCTCTAGGCTGGCCATTGCCAGGTTCTGAGAAACCATGAGTCAGACCTCCATCCAGAATGACTAACTTGCTAAAACCTTGTTTTAAAATGGATTTCAGATCCACATCTTTTACACTCTCTGTAGGGCATGTCTAGACTTTAAATAAAACCCTATAGAAGATATAAAAAAGATAGCAGCACTTACCAGATTTGCAGAAAAGATAATGCATTTGGAATGTTTTATGAAACACTTTTAACCAAATGTTTGTATTTATTTTAAAAATGGAATAAAAATTCAGTTTTTTTTGTTTGCCCCTCAACACATCATTCTCACCACTCCGTATACTCCACATATAATATATTGTCTTGCATTCTCCAGAATACATCCCGTGTCTGCCACCTACACTCTGCTTTCAAAAGTTATAAACTGGATATGCTGGCTTGGCAGTTTTCACCAAAAAAATATCTATAACCTTCTGTGACAAAAGCTTGTGATAATGGTTTAGCAGTCATGACAACAGTTTCCTGGGACTACCCAGCTAGAACAAGAACTCTTAAAGCTTTCTCTTCATCTGCAGGTCTGAAGTTAGGTGGGATATATGGACACAACTTATTTGGTGCTAAAGAAGATTTAGGTGTAGAACTAGCCAAGAAAAGTCCTTCTAGCATCGAATTATAGTATGTATATAGTACACAAAATTAAATATTTTAATAGTTATGTGGTATGTTTCTGGAGCTGCAATGAAAATATTTCTTAATAAAACTTCTCGTGTTTCTGTTCATCTTGTGAGGTGAAAGAATCATGTACATTCCACAGAAAGCATCAGTTAGAAAAAGGCATGAGCTAGAATAATTTCTTATGAACATCCTGATTAAATCAGGAAGAATGACTGTGTGCCTAGTTTCATTGTTATGGCATTTATTTTGAAAACAGTCTTTGCCATTATTTTTATCTAGCACTATGGAAACAACCTTCAAAATACAGCTATGTATCTTGAAAATATTTCCAGAAATTCCAATAAATAGATTGTATGATTGTATTTCTGTTCCTGCTTTTGCTGAAAAGTTTCCCATTGAAGGCTAGACTCACCTGCATCTTAAGAAGATGGAAACAACTCCCTCCTCTTTACCCAGTTTTTTTTTCTTCCTGGATTTTTTTTTACCACATTATTATTCCTTGTGCTACCTGGCTTCATAACTTGGGAATCATTTTCATCTTCAGTAGATGCAAAGAACCACTTGAGCAAAGCAAAGTACTTAAACACCAAACTTTTCCTAGAGCAGCAATATATATTCTTAATTTCTTTAGTTTAAAACTGAGAGACTGGGCTGGGAATTTTGGGAACACAGATTTTTGCCCCAGGTGGGTTTAGTCTCAACACTACACCTGAATCAAACTATGCTCCATAATGCCACAATCACCAGTTTTCTCCTTCACAGCAGACAACACCAAAATCACTTTAATCTGGAATAAAATGCCTTGATGCACAGACTGGATGCAGTGCAGTCATTTTGAGGAAGCTGAATTTATTTACCACCACTGGCAGCAGTACAGGCCTGAGACCATTCCAAACTACATCAGCATTTTTAGACTCTCCCAAAGCAAGAATTCATTACTGCATTATTTTTATAAATACACCTTTGAAGTTATTTTTATAGTAATAGCTGACCCCGGAAATACCTGACAACAGTGAGAGTAAATTCTGCTGAAGGGAAAATATATTTTATAGCTATGGAGAATGAACACACAAATAGAGTGTTTTGTAAAATAAAGACTTAGCAGTTACATTTTTGAAAATATCATGAGTAATTCTCTGATGTGCAAATTCCTATCTTTTCCTTCTTAGCTTCAGGCCTGAAAAGCAGTTGGACATTTGTTAAAACAATTGTCTACCCTTATTAGAGGATTATCAAAATATGCTTTTATCATTTTGTTCTTGAGGTTGTTGTTTTTTTGTTTGCTTGATTTGGGGTTTTTTTGTTGTTGTTGCTTTTTTGCAATATTCATAATTTAAAAGAATTTCAAAAATTAAGTAATTAACTTGATAAGACAGAGGGGATACACAGAGCTATTCAAATTAACTATTTTTTAATGATGCTCCTTTACTTCTTAGAGCCAAATTTCAGAATGATTTTGAAAGCTTCCTTATGCTCCACTCTGTACTTCAACAAAACCCACAGTTATCAGCAGAGGCTCCCATTACATGCTTTGTGACCCAGTTGAGACTTATCACTTCTGCAAGGAGCTTTTGTGAGCTGAGCAGGGACAGGCAGCACTGTCTTGCAGCGAGGGCACTGCAGTGGGGGACTGGGGGCCTCTTTTCTAATCACAGCACTGTGACTGACCAGTCGTGTGACCTTGGACGAGATACTCCTGTATCTCTGTTTCCCCTTTTACCCTTTGCCTGTCTCAGTTATTTAGGCTGTAAGCTGTGTGTGACAAGGAGTGTTTGCAGCTGGGGCACTGCGTGGATGGGTGAATCCCTCAGTCTCAGCTGATAGTCGAGGCATTGCCATAACACAGACAACATGCAGTCATTTCCACTTCCACCATGGCATGTGAAATTAGCTCATTTATACCACAATTTATACTTTAAAGTATGTATGTTCAAATATTTCTCCATGTTTTGACTTTGTTTGACTGGGGAACACCACATTCACATTTGCTAGGCTGTAGTCATTACTGAAGAGCATGTGTGTGCTGTGAGCGTTTTACATACATAACACCAGGATCTTAATCCACCTTCAGCTTCACACTCTCTTTGTGTGAGAAGGCAGGAATCTAAACACTTTCCCTTGTTCAGATAATGTGCTCATATTTCCAGTGGGAATTTACCTAGTGTACCCAAGACAATGTTTGGTAGGGCAATGTGTGGCAGTTCCACCAAGGAAATAAAAGCCAGAATAAAACTAACTATCAGGAACAAAATAGTGTAATTTCTCTCCACAAATTAATTTTTATTGCTGCCACAAGAAGTAAGATCTGCTTACACTCAGTAAGTCACTTTGCAGAGTATGATGGTGCCAGTTTCATATCATCACAGTTCAAAATAGAGGTTAATTTTATGGCTTTGACTCTAATTTGCAACCCCCTGTGTTTTCCAGCCTGTAAGGCTAGCTTCACTGTAGAGGTGCCATGCTCAGAAAATCTTCACAGTTGGATGGTAAAAAGGAGGCTGTGTTATGATTCTTCAAAATTAAGATAGTGGTGTATCATTCTGTATGTCACATTGATTATTCTATAGATAGTTGGACTGCAACAGGGGTTGAGAAGCATCAGAAATGGGAACAGGCAGCAAATTGCCTTGACAAAACAGTTTACTTGCTACAGGGCACATCCAATATGTGACACAACACAGTGTCAGGTGGCATGTCTTTTCTGAAGGGTTGCTAAGACACAGCAATTAACAGGGAATCAAATTATTTCCGTGAAAATATCACTATTTTTGCTAAGGACTCTTTATTTGCATGGGAAATTCTTTGCTCCCCCATAGTTAAGCTAAAGGCTGACTCTTAAAGGCTTCATTGTATACACTAAAAAAAACTGTTCGTAAATGACAAGTGTTTTGTCCTGGGAATTACTGTATACAGTCGAAAAAAGCCATGCATTTGTGCATATGAAGTAATAAGTCTGCACATAACATATGTTGGATGCTTTAATACAGAAACAATCTTTTCTTTTTCCTATTTAGAAAGCCTTTTTTTATTTTTTAATTAAAAAAAATGTAATAAAAAAGAAAGCCTTTTTTATTTTTTGCCTTTGAACTGGCAAAATTACATACATGAGAATGAGGTTACAGCACTTAGAGAACTCCAGTGAAGTTGTTGCCTTGCTTACATTTAGGCAAGGTCCATGCTTATTAGGCTGCTGAAAATGAATGTCTTGAGCTTCAGTTCAGAAACTGAAAAGATGCCCTAGGCACACAGAGGTGTACACTTTGAACTTTTCTTAATTGTGTGGTTCAATGTGAAGTAATGCTGAAACTAGAGTATCTAATCTAAGCTATTGTTCATCATTTAAATATGTGAAGCAGAGAGGACACAGCTAAGAATATACTAAGAAAACTGCCATGATTTTCCATGTTTCTTTCTTTGAGGTGGAGATATGAACAGAAACATTTGAAAAGTTGTGCAGAAAAGAAAATATTTTCACATACATGGGTGATAGCAAAATTTCAGTTTGTGAGCTTGTTCTAGGTCCATTTTGGACCTTTTATACCCTTCATGAAGTGCCAATTAGAAATGGAAAGTGAAGAATAGTAAAGCTTCTTTTTTTCCATGTATTTTTTATGATTAATATAAAAAGTATGTGTGACAGAAAAGGATTACAGACCAATAGCACCACTTCCCCTGTAATCTTTATCCCTTTCCTGACTAAGTGCTATCTGCTAATACAAATCCCCAAGATCCTGACCTCTCTTTTTTGCTTTCCTTCCCTGCAAGCACAGTGGAGGAAATGATTCCTGTCACGTAGCCAAAGGGGGCATATTTACATGGCTCCACATGATGTGACGAGGAAATCCTGTTGCAGACAATTCAGGAGGAAAACAAGTAGGTTGCTTGTTCTGCCCCTCTTTTTTGGAAGTCCTGCCTCTGCTCCTCTACAGGTTTGCTTCCTGAATTGGCACTTCTGTAACTTTATCAGTACAGATCTCTTGGTTTCTCTATTTTCTTTCTCCATTTTTGAACAGGGAGATTTCCAGGACATTATTCTCCTTCCTGATGTCTTGCCATATATTAGGCATTTGCAGTGTTGTCTCCTATAGATTTTTAGTTTGCAGATTTTTCTTGTAGTACTCATAATTTTTTTGTTGTTGTTGTCATTCCTCCACTGATCAGCTTTAAGCCCTGCACCAAAGTCAGGAATCAGTGTAAGTGCTTTAATTCTGTTCTCTTCTGCAGACATAAGGTTATTATAATTTCAACTCTGAAAACATTCAAATATATCTGGGCAGTAGCCCAGAGGAAACCAAACACGAAAGGGTTTAACGCTTGTTATAAAATGCATTTGGTGCATATGTGGTCAATATTTCCTAGATTGTATTATAAGCAATGTATGAAAACTCAGTGTGAGAGCTTCCTACACCTACCAAGTCATTAACTAGAAGGCTGAGTTCCTTTCCCTAGTGGCTGAGATCTGTAATTAAAATAATCCCTGAAATGCATCAGTTGACTAGGAAACCCTGCATGTGACTGTCATTCTGCAGTTCCAAACCAGGTATAAGTTCCTTCAAGGGCCAACTGCTCCTTCAGCTAGCAGCTAGTTTGAATGTGTTTAGAGTTGGATCTGATCAGAGATGACAAGATTAAGAACATCAGCACTTTTGGTTTTCAGATTAGGAAAACCCCAAAATAATGATCTCTTATTCTCTAGTGCAGCCCTTTCCCCCTTCTTCTTCAGAATGCACTGCCAAAAGAGGTAGAATTGATGCTATTNGGTGTATCATTCTGTATGTCACATTGATTATTCTATAGATAGTTGGACTGCAACAGGGGTTGAGAAGCATCAGAAATGGGAACAGGCAGCAAATTGCCTTGACAAAACAGTTTACTTGCTACAGGGCACATCCAATATGTGACACAACACAGTGTCAGGTGGCATGTCTTTTCTGAAGGGTTGCTAAGACACAGCAATTAACAGGGAATCAAATTATTTCCGTGAAAATATCACTATTTTTGCTAAGGACTCTTTATTTGCATGGGAAATTCTTTGCTCCCCCATAGTTAAGCTAAAGGCTGACTCTTAAAGGCTTCATTGTATACACTAAAAAAAACTGTTCGTAAATGACAAGTGTTTTGTCCTGGGAATTACTGTATACAGTCGAAAAAAGCCATGCATTTGTGCATATGAAGTAATAAGTCTGCACATAACATATGTTGGATGCTTTAATACAGAAACAATCTTTTCTTTTTCCTATTTAGAAAGCCTTTTTTTATTTTTTAATTAAAAAAAATGTAATAAAAAAGAAAGCCTTTTTTATTTTTTGCCTTTGAACTGGCAAAATTACATACATGAGAATGAGGTTACAGCACTTAGAGAACTCCAGTGAAGTTGTTGCCTTGCTTACATTTAGGCAAGGTCCATGCTTATTAGGCTGCTGAAAATGAATGTCTTGAGCTTCAGTTCAGAAACTGAAAAGATGCCCTAGGCACACAGAGGTGTACACTTTGAACTTTTCTTAATTGTGTGGTTCAATGTGAAGTAATGCTGAAACTAGAGTATCTAATCTAAGCTATTGTTCATCATTTAAATATGTGAAGCAGAGAGGACACAGCTAAGAATATACTAAGAAAACTGCCATGATTTTCCATGTTTCTTTCTTTGAGGTGGAGATATGAACAGAAACATTTGAAAAGTTGTGCAGAAAAGAAAATATTTTCACATACGTGGGTGATAGCAAAATTTCAGTTTGTGAGCTTGTTCTAGGTCCATTTTGGACCTTTTATACCCTTCATGAAGTGCCAATTAGAAATGGAAAGTGAAGAATAGTAAAGCTTCTTTTTTTCCATGTATTTTTTATGATTAATATAAAAAGTATGTGTGACAGAAAAGGATTACAGACCAATAGCACCACTTCCCCTGTAATCTTTATCCCTTTCCTGACTAAGTGCTATCTGCTAATACAAATCCCCAAGATCCTGACCTCTCTTTTTTGCTTTCCTTCCCTGCAAGCACAGTGGAGGAAATGATTCCTGTCACGTAGCCAAAGGGGGCATATTTACATGGCTCCACATGATGTGACGAGGAAATCCTGTTGCAGACAATTCAGGAGGAAAACAAGTAGGTTGCTTGTTCTGCCCCTCTTTTTTGGAAGTCCTGCCTCTGCTCCTCTACAGGTTTGCTTCCTGAATTGGCACTTCTGTAACTTTATCAGTACAGATCTCTTGGTTTCTCTATTTTCTTTCTCCATTTTTGAACAGGGAGATTTCCAGGACATTATTCTCCTTCCTGATGTCTTGCCATATATTAGGCATTTGCAGTGTTGTCTCCTATAGATTTTTAGTTTGCAGATTTTTCTTGTAGTACTCATAATTTTTTTGTTGTTGTTGTCATTCCTCCACTGATCAGCTTTAAGCCCTGCACCAAAGTCAGGAATCAGTGTAAGTGCTTTAATTCTGTTCTCTTCTGCAGACATAAGGTTATTATAATTTCAACTCTGAAAACATTCAAATATATCTGGGCAGTAGCCCAGAGGAAACCAAACACGAAAGGGTTTAACGCTTGTTATAAAATGCATTTGGTGCATATGTGGTCAATATTTCCTAGATTGTATTATAAGCAATGTATGAAAACTCAGTGTGAGAGCTTCCTACACCTACCAAGTCATTAACTAGAAGGCTGAGTTCCTTTCCCTAGTGGCTGAGATCTGTAATTAAAATAATCCCTGAAATGCATCAGTTGACTAGGAAACCCTGCATGTGACTGTCATTCTGCAGTTCCAAACCAGGTATAAGTTCCTTCAAGGGCCAACTGCTCCTTCAGCTAGCAGCTAGTTTGAATGTGTTTAGAGTTGGATCTGATCAGAGATGACAAGATTAAGAACATCAGCACTTTTGGTTTTCAGATTAGGAAAACCCCAAAATAATGATCTCTTATTCTCTAGTGCAGCCCTTTCCCCCTTCTTCTTCAGAATGCACTGCCAAAAGAGGTAGAATTGATGCTATTTATGAGGTTGTTTTTAAGAGATTTTAATGAAGTCTTGATCCAGGCAAACACAGTTAATAGACAAATTCTATATAGTTTTAAGAGGAAAAAAAATATAAATAAAGCAACAAAAATGGGCAATAATAAGAACTCTTCAAGATTTTGTGTGTTCAAGGTGAATATTGAAGTTTGGTTTTGACTGACAGGAAGTGAGACAACTGTAGATCTCTAACATGAATCATTGTCCCTGGCTTATCGTAAAGTTTAATTTTCAAGTAGCTTAAACTCAGATTACTGGAAATAATTTCTGCACTCTAGATAATGTTGATGAGACAGCTGTGGATTTAAGAGTCATTAAAGTATTCTTAATCACAAAATTATGCACTTACCTTTAATAACATATTTAATTTTCATTGAAGCTAACAGGGTTTAAAAATGTTCCTCAGTTCTTCTGCTTTCAATGGAACTTTAACATTTTCTTCAGTTGTTAATTTCCTTAAATGTTTTTCTTAACTGGGGACTTTCCCATCTTCCTGCTTTGCAGGATCAGCCTCTAGGGCATTCTTCCATTGCAGGCACCAGCCTTCCAGGTATGAAGTGGGGGATGGGGGGGTTGCACTGAGAGATACACACAATCTAAATGGGGTGCAGCATGAACCTCTAATGCCTCCTTTTGCTCTGTGATGTCAGAGACACTATAGGCACCACAGGAGATAGTGTTTGCACGTATGGAGACAGTCTGGAGCCTCCCTTGTAAGTCTTTTTTTGAATCACCTCTCACATGGCCCAGGCAACAAGCACCACACCTTGATTTTCCTGATGTGGATAAAATCAAAGGGGATTTTCCCTGTTTTTCTACAGTTTTAGAGGTAAGGGTGTGGTTTCCATTATTTTTTTTTTTCTGCTATAAATGCATTTTATGAAGTATCAGTTAGGATCTAGTAGATTATTTTCAGCCATTTGTCCTCAGTGTCCCCTTGGCCCTCATGTGTTTTTGGCTGTGTAAGGGATTTTCCATTTCATGCATTCATACATTCAGCTAAACATCTCCAAAAGCACACAAGAGAGTAAAATCTTAATATTTCATTTAAGAAGATTTCATAAAGAATCATAATGATGATTATTGGTTACTGTTTTATTTAAAGGAGAAGCAATAATAGATTTTGTTTTATCTGTCTGATAGGAATGCAGACAGGAATTAAGAGTTTTATTCACCCTGATGTAGAACAGCAAGTCACAGCTCAAAACAGCTCCAGTGTCCTCAGCTACATCCAAGATNCAAGCACAGTGGAGGAAATGATTCCTGTCACGTAGCCAAAGGGGGCATATTTACATGGCTCCACATGATGTGACGAGGAAATCCTGTTGCAGACAATTCAGGAGGAAAACAAGTAGGTTGCTTGTTCTGCCCCTCTTTTTTGGAAGTCCTGCCTCTGCTCCTCTACAGGTTTGCTTCCTGAATTGGCACTTCTGTAACTTTATCAGTACAGATCTCTTGGTTTCTCTATTTTCTTTCTCCATTTTTGAACAGGGAGATTTCCAGGACATTATTCTCCTTCCTGATGTCTTGCCATATATTAGGCATTTGCAGTGTTGTCTCCTATAGATTTTTAGTTTGCAGATTTTTCTTGTAGTACTCATAATTTTTTTGTTGTTGTTGTCATTCCTCCACTGATCAGCTTTAAGCCCTGCACCAAAGTCAGGAATCAGTGTAAGTGCTTTAATTCTGTTCTCTTCTGCAGACATAAGGTTATTATAATTTCAACTCTGAAAACATTCAAATATATCTGGGCAGTAGCCCAGAGGAAACCAAACACGAAAGGGTTTAACGCTTGTTATAAAATGCATTTGGTGCATATGTGGTCAATATTTCCTAGATTGTATTATAAGCAATGTATGAAAACTCAGTGTGAGAGCTTCCTACACCTACCAAGTCATTAACTAGAAGGCTGAGTTCCTTTCCCTAGTGGCTGAGATCTGTAATTAAAATAATCCCTGAAATGCATCAGTTGACTAGGAAACCCTGCATGTGACTGTCATTCTGCAGTTCCAAACCAGGTATAAGTTCCTTCAAGGGCCAACTGCTCCTTCAGCTAGCAGCTAGTTTGAATGTGTTTAGAGTTGGATCTGATCAGAGATGACAAGATTAAGAACATCAGCACTTTTGGTTTTCAGATTAGGAAAACCCCAAAATAATGATCTCTTATTCTCTAGTGCAGCCCTTTCCCCCTTCTTCTTCAAAATGCACTGCCAAAAGAGGTAGAATTGATGCTATTTATGAGGCTATTTTTAAGAGATTTTAATGAAGTCTTGATCCAGGCAAACACAGTTAATAGACAAATTCTATATAGTTTTAAGAGGAAAAAAAATATAAATAAAGCAACAAAAATGGGCAATAATAAGAACTCTTCAAGATTTTGTGTGTTCAAGGTGAATATTGAAGTTTGGTTTTGACTGACAGGAAGTGAGACAACTGTAGATCTCTAACATGAATCATTGTCCCTGGCTTATCGTAAAGTTTAATTTTCAAGTAGCTTAAACTCAGATTACTGGAAATAATTTCTGCACTCTAGATAATGTTGATGAGACAGCTGTGGATTTAAGAGTCATTAAAGTATTCTTAATCACAAAATTATGCACTTACCTTTAATAACATATTTAATTTTCATTGAAGCTAACAGGGTTTAAAAATGTTCCTCAGTTCTTCTGCTTTCAATGGAACTTTAACATTTTCTTCAGTTGTTAATTTCCTTAAATGTTTTTCTTAACTGGGGACTTTCCCATCTTCCTGCTTTGCAGGATCAGCCTCTAGGGCATTCTTCCATTGCAGGCACCAGCCTTCCAGGTATGAAGTGGGGGATGGGGGGGTTGCACTGAGAGATACACACAATCTAAATGGGGTGCAGCATGAACCTCTAATGCCTCCTTTTGCTCTGTGATGTCAGAGACACTATAGGCACCACAGGAGATAGTGTTTGCACGTNGCCATCCAAGTCCCTGTTCAGTGATGGGGTAGGGGAAGCTCATTTTTCTTCACTTCTTGGTTTGGTTTTTAGAATATCTTTCAGCAACTTACGGTGCAATACCTGAGCCACTGTAATCAGGGATAATCTTACATAAGTTATAACCTTTGGGAGATGCAACCCTCATTATTTGCAAATTACTTTTAGAAAAATCTAAAGTCAACTAACCTGTAATAGATCTTGTGCATACAACAAAGTGAAAAGAACAGCCATATTAAGGTAAGAAAGTTATTTTTCTGTTTTTATCTCTAAAGTCCATGTCTCTACTGAATGAATGTAAAATTATCCTGATTGCTATTCAGTTCCCATCCTTCAAGCTGATCCTATCTCAGCAGTTCCAGGAACAAGTTTTCCACTTGATTGCCCCTTCTGCACTCATGAACACATGCCACCCTGATCTTATCATCCTAGTAGGTGTTTATGTCACAAAAAGCAGTTGAGACTCTTTGTTAAGATGTATGTCTGCAGTTGGAACAAACAGCTAATTAATTGATGTTAAAAGTCTTTATCTCTTGGCTACTTATAAAAAAAAACCCTATTTACAAACATTTTTTTCTTTTAAGTGCTTACATTAAAGTTCCATCTATTTTCTCATGATTTTATTTAGACATCTTCAAGTGTTCACCTGTTCCTTCAGTGAAAATCAGTCTGGTCCTATAGCTCCCTCTCCTGTGCATTTATTATCAGTGCANATTTTCATTGAAGCTAACAGGGTTTAAAAATGTTCCTCAGTTCTTCTGCTTTCAATGGAACTTTAACATTTTCTTCAGTTGTTAATTTCCTTAAATGTTTTTCTTAACTGGGGACTTTCCCATCTTCCTGCTTTGCAGGATCAGCCTCTAGGGCATTCTTCCATTGCAGGCACCAGCCTTCCAGGTATGAAGTGGGGGATGGGGGGGTTGCACTGAGAGATACACACAATCTAAATGGGGTGCAGCATGAACCTCTAATGCCTCCTTTTGCTCTGTGATGTCAGAGACACTATAGGCACCACAGGAGATAGTGTTTGCACGTATGGAGACAGTCTGGAGCCTCCCTTGTAAGTCTTTTTTTGAATCACCTCTCACATGGCCCAGGCAACAAGCACCACACCTTGATTTTCCTGATGTGGATAAAATCAAAGGGGATTTTCCCTGTTTTTCTACAGTTTTAGAGGTAAGGGTGTGGTTTCCATTATTTTTTTTTTTCTGCTATAAATGCATTTTATGAAGTATCAGTTAGGATCTAGTAGATTATTTTCAGCCATTTGTCCTCAGTGTCCCCTTGGCCCTCATGTGTTTTTGGCTGTGTAAGGGATTTTCCATTTCATGCATTCATACATTCAGCTAAACATCTCCAAAAGCACACAAGAGAGTAAAATCTTAATATTTCATTTAAGAAGATTTCATAAAGAATCATAATGATGATTATTGGTTACTGTTTTATTTAAAGGAGAAGCAATAATAGATTTTGTTTTATCTGTCTGATAGGAATGCAGACAGGAATTAAGAGTTTTATTCACCCTGATGTAGAACAGCAAGTCACAGCTCAAAACAGCTCCAGTGTCCTCAGCTACATCCAAGATCCAAATACTAATAAAACATCTGCATCCTTGACTGTCTTGTGGTGTGTTTGATTATCTTAATTATACTCTGTGTTCACTTGGCCTCATTGATACTGCAGTGTAATAGAGCTGTACTCATAGTCATCATGCTGTCAGGGGTAGCAGCTTTGGCTGCCTGCTCTTCTGTTTCCCACTGAATTGCTTTGATGTGGATCCCCTACATCTTGAGCAAGCTATCTAATAAGTCACCTACTGTGTAAAAATTGGGTACAGTTCCTCCTCCCATTGTATTTTTTAATGAAAATACCCATGGCATCTGCTTTAGTCAATCCTTCAGGGACATAGCTTGTCTCATCTCATAATAAGGCTTGGGAGGAAAATTCACCTAGGTTACTAAAAAAATATGTAGAGAATTTTTCAGTTCAAACAAGGTTTGAATTAGCCCTGATCAGACGTTTTATTCACCTAACACTGGTCACCTAAATGGGAGGCATCTAATCTGGTTCTTTCTCCCAAGGACTTACATACCTTACATACCTTGTAATAGAAAGGCAAATCATCACTTGCCATCCAAGTCCCTGTTCAGTGATGGGGTAGGGGAAGCTCATTTTTCTTCACTTCTTGGTTTGGTTTTTAGAATATCTTTCAGCAACTTACGGTGCAATACCTGAGCCACTGTAATCAGGGATAATCTTACATAAGTTATAACCTTTGGGAGATGCAACCCTCATTATTTGCAAATTACTTTTAGAAAAATCTAAAGTCAACTAACCTGTAATAGATCTTGTGCATACAACAAAGTGAAAAGAACAGCCATATTAAGGTAAGAAAGTTATTTTTCTGTTTTTATCTCTAAAGTCCATGTCTCTACTGAATGAATGTAAAATTATCCTGATTGCTATTCAGTTCCCATCCTTCAAGCTGATCCTATCTCAGCAGTTCCAGGAACAAGTTTTCCACTTGATTGCCCCTTCTGCACTCATGAACACATGCCACCCTGATCTTATCATCCTAGTAGGTGTTTATGTCACAAAAAGCAGTTGAGACTCTTTGTTAAGATGTATGTCTGCAGTTGGAACAAACAGCTAATTAATTGATGTTAAAAGTCTTTATCTCTTGGCTACTTATAAAAAAAAACCCTATTTACAAACATTTTTTTCTTTTAAGTGCTTACATTAAAGTTCCATCTATTTTCTCATGATTTTATTTAGACATCTTCAAGTGTTCACCTGTTCCTTCAGTGAAAATCAGTCTGGTCCTATAGCTCCCTCTCCTGTGCATTTATTATCAGTGCAGGAAAGTCAGCAATATGCTCAGTTCTATAACATTATATTAAACTATAACTTGCATAGTTTATGTAGGGACTTGTCCCCCTCATAAATTGAGTTTACTCATTATTCCAGGTTTGAACAGTTTGTAGCTAGTAGTGAATTTATAGTCACTGAAGCTCATTGCATTAGGGGACTACTATTAAAGCAGCTGAAAAGGAGGCAGAAGCAGACACATGTTTTCAAAAACTTATGGAGATACAAATCAGCACCTGCTGGGTTATTCAGAAATGCCTGAGCAGGCTAAGTATCTAATTTTCAGATGGAGTTTATTAGAAACTGTTTATGTTTATTTGTCTCTACTAAATGCCAGCCTTCACCCTGGGGTTTCTAAATACCTTTGAAAGTCTGCTGGAGATGAGCTCTGGTGGAGGCATTAAACTAGTTGAGAGCTTGATTTAGTCACTGCAAGGTCACTCAGAACTTTCCTAGTAGAATCAGAGATTAAACCAGGGATTTAATCAGGAAGCTATCATTCCTTAGGAAAAGCTGAAGCTAATTTTATAGTTGCATTTACTGTGCTGATGACTTTCCCTCAAAAGCAGCCTTTGCCAGGAAATCTGACCTCTCTGTCACATACAGTTCAGTGGATTTTATATAAAATAATATCTAATCTAAACAACCCCTGACACAACTTGAGGCCATTTGCTCTCATTCTATCATAATTTTGGAGAAGACGCCAACACCAGCTTCGATACAACCTCCTTTTAGGTAGTTATAGAGAGTAATAGGGTAGTCTATGCCAAAGATACATGGAGCCTCCAGACCAGTCACAATAGGATGTTTTTGCCACTTATTCTGAGTTAGACTTACCTCAGTTTCCAGCACGGACAATTCCTGGGATCCTTTTGTCATCAGAAATGCAACTGGATGTCCAGTAGAGATTTATACTTCTGAGGAGGTTCCAGGTTGTCCCTTGCCTCTGCTTGGCTGAAGGCTGAGCCCCTCTATTCATGATTGGAGTCTTTGTGACTTTTTTTGCCTGCAAAACAGAAGCCCCTTCATCAGGGTCATAAGTATGACCAACTCTTCTACTCTACCCAAGTAGTAATTTGCCTGGATGGATGCTTTTGGCTGTTGTTTATGCTTTCAGTTCCTGTACCCAAGCTTCTAGCTTCCAGGTAGGTTCACCATCCCACTTCCTCGTGTCTTCCTTCTGGTGACACAAGAAGAGCTAAGGCATGCACATGGTGTGCTCACCTTTCCCTTCAACAGAAAGAGACTGGCTCTCAATAGATGAGGTCTTGGTTGGAGTACCCGAGGGACTCTGAGTACTTTACTCAGCTTGCTTGGGACATTTTTGGGTTCAGTCTGTCCATATCTGAGACTCAGGCCTACATGGAGCAAGCATGACTATCTTTATATTTTCAGAGCTGTCTGGCCAGTTCATTTATAGTTTGTGCCTCCATGTCTGTGCAGCTTATTACTACTCAGGTATGGGTGTATGACATAAGTGTATTTCATAGCAGAAGACTTAGAGATAGGGATTGTGTGGTTTCTGACTCATTTATTATTTCACTCTCTTCCTCCTCCTGTTCTTGTGATTTCTCTGCTGTGGAACAGGCTGCCTCTTCTGATTCCTCTTCTACTAATTGTACTGAGTACAATTGTTAATTGTCTCCATGAGGTGGTACCCAAAGTACAGTAATAGATTCAGTCCAGAGTCCAAATACTAAATTAAGATCAAGGTCAGTGTTTTAAAAATAAATCTCCCAGGCAAAACAGAATTAATCACTACAAAGCACAGCAAACTGCAAAAGACAACACCAATCTTTAACATATACATGTTAAAGATGTAACCCCAGCCCTCTACTGTACCATGCACCCTAAGAATCCCTAGTGCAGAGTTGTTCTGGTTATGATTCAGAGTCAGAACTATTTTGGAGAATGTGATTTAAGTCAATATTTTTTAAGGAAAAACTAGACATGAACCCTTGAGTTTTCTGGAATGGGGTTTATAATTTTCCATCTCATCCATCAACCTCAGGAAACCACTAATCTTGGTGCACCCAGTGGTTTTTAAATCATCTTCTATGCTATTACTGAAGAAAAAATGTAGAAGGGACAAAGTTTAATTTTAGTGAAAGCACTGGATTTTGGGATGCTGGAGATATTCTATTACTGTTTTTAAAAAACATTGTTTAAGGAAAAATCCACTGTAAAACCNGGTATGAAGTGGGGGATGGGGGGGTTGCACTGAGAGATACACACAATCTAAATGGGGTGCAGCATGAACCTCTAATGCCTCCTTTTGCTCTGTGATGTCAGAGACACTATAGGCACCACAGGAGATAGTGTTTGCACGTATGGAGACAGTCTGGAGCCTCCCTTGTAAGTCTTTTTTTGAATCACCTCTCACATGGCCCAGGCAACAAGCACCACACCTTGATTTTCCTGATGTGGATAAAATCAAAGGGGATTTTCCCTGTTTTTCTACAGTTTTAGAGGTAAGGGTGTGGTTTCCATTATTTTTTTTTTTCTGCTATAAATGCATTTTATGAAGTATCAGTTAGGATCTAGTAGATTATTTTCAGCCATTTGTCCTCAGTGTCCCCTTGGCCCTCATGTGTTTTTGGCTGTGTAAGGGATTTTCCATTTCATGCATTCATACATTCAGCTAAACATCTCCAAAAGCACACAAGAGAGTAAAATCTTAATATTTCATTTAAGAAGATTTCATAAAGAATCATAATGATGATTATTGGTTACTGTTTTATTTAAAGGAGAAGCAATAATAGATTTTGTTTTATCTGTCTGATAGGAATGCAGACAGGAATTAAGAGTTTTATTCACCCTGATGTAGAACAGCAAGTCACAGCTCAAAACAGCTCCAGTGTCCTCAGCTACATCCAAGATCCAAATACTAATAAAACATCTGCATCCTTGACTGTCTTGTGGTGTGTTTGATTATCTTAATTATACTCTGTGTTCACTTGGCCTCATTGATACTGCAGTGTAATAGAGCTGTACTCATAGTCATCATGCTGTCAGGGGTAGCAGCTTTGGCTGCCTGCTCTTCTGTTTCCCACTGAATTGCTTTGATGTGGATCCCCTACATCTTGAGCAAGCTATCTAATAAGTCACCTACTGTGTAAAAATTGGGTACAGTTCCTCCTCCCATTGTATTTTTTAATGAAAATACCCATGGCATCTGCTTTAGTCAATCCTTCAGGGACATAGCTTGTCTCATCTCATAATAAGGCTTGGGAGGAAAATTCACCTAGGTTACTAAAAAAATATGTAGAGAATTTTTCAGTTCAAACAAGGTTTGAATTAGCCCTGATCAGACGTTTTATTCACCTAACACTGGTCACCTAAATGGGAGGCATCTAATCTGGTTCTTTCTCCCAAGGACTTACATACCTTACATACCTTGTAATAGAAAGGCAAATCATCACTTGCCATCCAAGTCCCTGTTCAGTGATGGGGTAGGGGAAGCTCATTTTTCTTCACTTCTTGGTTTGGTTTTTAGAATATCTTTCAGCAACTTACGGTGCAATACCTGAGCCACTGTAATCAGGGATAATCTTACATAAGTTATAACCTTTGGGAGATGCAACCCTCATTATTTGCAAATTACTTTTAGAAAAATCTAAAGTCAACTAACCTGTAATAGATCTTGTGCATACAACAAAGTGAAAAGAACAGCCATATTAAGGTAAGAAAGTTATTTTTCTGTTTTTATCTCTAAAGTCCATGTCTCTACTGAATGAATGTAAAATTATCCTGATTGCTATTCAGTTCCCATCCTTCAAGCTGATCCTATCTCAGCAGTTCCAGGAACAAGTTTTCCACTTGATTGCCCCTTCTGCACTCATGAACACATGCCACCCTGATCTTATCATC
Organism: Ceyx cyanopectus; assembly: GCA_013401355.1. Lineage (NCBI taxonomy): Eukaryota > Metazoa > Chordata > Aves > Coraciiformes > Alcedinidae > Ceyx > Ceyx cyanopectus. The sequence continues at coordinate 55,998 of VYZU01085947.1, forward strand.
CTAGTAGGTGTTTATGTCACAAAAAGCAGTTGAGACTCTTTGTTAAGATGTATGTCTGCAGTTGGAACAAACAGCTAATTAATTGATGTTAAAAGTCTTTATCTCTTGGCTACTTATAAAAAAAAACCCTATTTACAAACATTTTTTTCTTTTAAGTGCTTACATTAAAGTTCCATCTATTTTCTCATGATTTTATTTAGACATCTTCAAGTGTTCACCTGTTCCTTCAGTGAAAATCAGTCTGGTCCTATAGCTCCCTCTCCTGTGCATTTATTATCAGTGCAGGAAAGTCAGCAATATGCTCAGTTCTATAACATTATATTAAACTATAACTTGCATAGTTTATGTAGGGACTTGTCCCCCTCATAAATTGAGTTTACTCATTATTCCAGGTTTGAACAGTTTGTAGCTAGTAGTGAATTTATAGTCACTGAAGCTCATTGCATTAGGGGACTACTATTAAAGCAGCTGAAAAGGAGGCAGAAGCAGACACATGTTTTCAAAAACTTATGGAGATACAAATCAGCACCTGCTGGGTTATTCAGAAATGCCTGAGCAGGCTAAGTATCTAATTTTCAGATGGAGTTTATTAGAAACTGTTTATGTTTATTTGTCTCTACTAAATGCCAGCCTTCACCCTGGGGTTTCTAAATACCTTTGAAAGTCTGCTGGAGATGAGCTCTGGTGGAGGCATTAAACTAGTTGAGAGCTTGATTTAGTCACTGCAAGGTCACTCAGAACTTTCCTAGTAGAATCAGAGATTAAACCAGGGATTTAATCAGGAAGCTATCATTCCTTAGGAAAAGCTGAAGCTAATTTTATAGTTGCATTTACTGTGCTGATGACTTTCCCTCAAAAGCAGCCTTTGCCAGGAAATCTGACCTCTCTGTCACATACAGTTCAGTGGATTTTATATAAAATAATATCTAATCTAAACAACCCCTGACACAACTTGAGGCCATTTGCTCTCATTCTATCATAATTTTGGAGAAGACACCAACACCAGCTTCGATACAACCTCCTTTTAGGTAGTTATAGAGAGTAATAGGGTAGTCTATGCCAAAGATACATGGAGCCTCCAGACCAGTCACAATAGGATGTTTTTGCCACTTATTCTGAGTTAGACTTACCTCAGTTTCCAGCACGGACAATTCCTGGGATCCTTTTGTCATCAGAAATGCAACTGGATGTCCAGTAGAGATTTATACTTCTGAGGAGGTTCCAGGTTGTCCCTTGCCTCTGCTTGGCTGAAGGCTGAGCCCCTCTATTCATGATTGGAGTCTTTGTGACTTTTTTTGCCTGCAAAACAGAAGCCCCTTCATCAGGGTCATAAGTATGACCAACTCTTCTACTCTACCCAAGTAGTAATTTGCCTGGATGGATGCTTTTGGCTGTTGTTTATGCTTTCAGTTCCTGTACCCAAGCTTCTAGCTTCCAGGTAGGTTCACCATCCCACTTCCTCGTGTCTTCCTTCTGGTGACACAAGAAGAGCTAAGGCATGCACATGGTGTGCTCACCTTTCCCTTCAACAGAAAGAGACTGGCTCTCAATAGATGAGGTCTTGGTTGGAGTACCCGAGGGACTCTGAGTACTTTACTCAGCTTGCTTGGGACATTTTTGGGTTCAGTCTGTCCATATCTGAGACTCAGGCCTACATGGAGCAAGCATGACTATCTTTATATTTTCAGAGCTGTCTGGCCAGTTCATTTATAGTTTGTGCCTCCATGTCTGTGCAGCTTATTACTACTCAGGTATGGGTGTATGACATAAGTGTATTTCATAGCAGAAGACTTAGAGATAGGGATTGTGTGGTTTCTGACTCATTTATTATTTCACTCTCTTCCTCCTCCTGTTCTTGTGATTTCTCTGCTGTGGAACAGGCTGCCTCTTCTGATTCCTCTTCTACTAATTGTACTGAGTACAATTGTTAATTGTCTCCATGAGGTGGTACCCAAAGTACAGTAATAGATTCAGTCCAGAGTCCAAATACTAAATTAAGATCAAGGTCAGTGTTTTAAAAATAAATCTCCCAGGCAAAACAGAATTAATCACTACAAAGCACAGCAAACTGCAAAAGACAACACCAATCTTTAACATATACATGTTAAAGATGTAACCCCAGCCCTCTACTGTACCATGCACCCTAAGAATCCCTAGTGCAGAGTTGTTCTGGTTATGATTCAGAGTCAGAACTATTTTGGAGAATGTGATTTAAGTCAATATTTTTTAAGGAAAAACTAGACATGAACCCTTGAGTTTTCTGGAATGGGGTTTATAATTTTCCATCTCATCCATCAACCTCAGGAAACCACTAATCTTGGTGCACCCAGTGGTTTTTAAATCATCTTCTATGCTATTACTGAAGAAAAAATGTAGAAGGGACAAAGTTTAATTTTAGTGAAAGCACTGGATTTTGGGATGCTGGAGATATTCTATTACTGTTTTTAAAAAACATTGTTTAAGGAAAAATCCACTGTAAAACCACAAATTGTGCCATTTAAATGTTTCTGACCAAGTGGACTAGTAATTAATATATAAAGAAAACAATATATCTATATTTATACATTATGGGTATCATAGTATTCATTAGCAGGAAAAAGAGCACATAATGATGTGCAATGAATAGGAACATTTTAAAGACTTTTTCATTTTACAAATGTGTATTGTAGGGTTTTTGTGGAGGGTATAATTTTAGGACATCCTCTTGATCTTTACTGAGATTTAGAGGGGAAGGGGAAGAAAAGCAAATGTGTATTTTTGTCCTTCTTAGTTTTTATTTTCTTATGAGTCATTGCTCTCTTCTTAGTGCTCCTTATGAGAGCCTACATGAGCTGTATATAATATTATCTCAGCTTATTTATGGATGCATTAAGTATCTTTTAAAGATCAGTGCATGCTTTTCCCTCTAAGCTACTCAAGCCCTTTTATTACTTTGTTCTTCTGAATCACTAACAATATTTTACCCTACTTTGATCATTATACAAACACAGCTATTATATGGAAACAGAGATATGAGGAATCACTTTCTCTTATTTTCCTGGAATTGAAGTTTAATTAACCACACTAATTCTGCCTTGGAAAGTCTCATTTTGACCCTGGTCTGGAAATGTATAATGCTGTGTGCAGTAGATCACTAAAACTTGGAGACAGTTTTGTTGTGTATGATACCAGTGGGGTGTCTAGCTCAATAGGACTCTCATACCTGCTGAGTCTCTAATGTGATTCAAAGACAGAATCAGAGTTAAAACCTCAGCAAATAAGTATCTGCTGTATTTTATCACTGCACACAATCAGACTGGGTGGGAATAAACTAGCCATGAATAGATTAAGGTTTTCAATTAGCAGAAAAGGGCATAACTATGTGAGTGGAAAGGTTCAGGCACAGCATGTTTTGGCAGCAAAACAATCTGACCATTTTTAAGGAGCTTGATAACTATTCAATCACTTGAGTTAGTGGAGGACTAGGAGACCTCATCAGAAAGAGTTTCAGCTGACTCTGTGCTTGCTTTGTTTCCTCTGTCTTCATGCTGATTTTCTATATGGGTCTAGATACTGCAGTGTGAAATTGAAACTGTTCAGATCTTTCTTGGTCTCTCAGAGTGTGTTCTCAGTTTAATGTCTATCAATAACTTTCTTTCATGGGAGACTTGAACTACTCTCAGATCATGCCCTGGACTGCTGCCTCCTATGCTCCTATAGTTACCTTAGAGGTCAAAATGATTTGTCATGCCTGCAACATTCTGTGAGCAATAATTTTGTTTCAGAAAGAAAAGTTACTGCATAATTATTTATTATACAATACCACACACATTAAGTAATAACATCTATACACATTCACTCCTAATTTACAGATTTCACTTCCCAAGACCCTGAGTCCCTGAGTGCTGCCTTATATAATGATGGCAAAGTTATATCTTGGCTCTGGAATTTCTAATTTAAAACCTAGTGCAGTCCTTCTCTCTCTTACCTTAGATAAAGCCATCCCTGCTTAGCTGTCTGTAGCCTTCTGCTGTCTACCTCCAGCAAAAGTAAAAAGTATAAAGCTTTTATACTTATATTTCCAATTTTTTAAATTTTTTTTTCTCCTCTTTAATAAGATTAAACTTGTAGGCTAAGACAAAAGCAGTTTAATGAGAAGCAAAGCAAGGCCATGCATTCAGGACTTGTGCTGAAACCTTGAATAGTAAAGTAAGAAACCTTGAATAGGTTTCTTAATCTGGAACTGATTCATAGCTGTGGTACTTTCTTGCTGTCTATGAGAATGCTCAATGAGTAGTAAGGCACAGCTAGAATCAGTTCTCTCCTGTGTAGAGTGGGAAAAGCCTCCTGCCATCCAAAAGTGGTCCTGGGGGAGTACTCACCCCCCCCCCCTTTGAGCATAAGGGAGAAATTCTACTAGGAACTGAGTGGATACCAAACCTTTACAAAGGCACAAAGTGAGCACAAGGACAGCTCCTGCCTCTTGCAGCTCCCAGGAGACCTTCTGAGTCTGGGAAAAGGAAAAGGCACAAAGCCCAACCTCAGCAGAAGCAGCACAGAGACTCTGCAGCTGGTTCTCCCCTCCTGAGCTGTGCAGCTGAAGGTCACTGGATGCATACATTTTGCAACAGATGCCTCCAGCTTTTACTCTTCCATCAATAGATGGCAGTAGGCAGTTAGCAAGAGCCATGTCTAAGACATTCTTGATCAGTAAGTAGACTGTTTCTGTACTCACTATCATATACTTTATATGGTTTAAGATGATATTTTCACAGATTCTACCATTCTTTCAGTTTTCTTGGTTATAAAGGATGAAAAATGTAACAAGACACTCACAGTTCTGACAAAAGGTCTCAGTAATGTTAAGCATGAAGATTCTTTAATTAAGATTATAAGCATGGTCTGGAATGCTAGTTTGTGAAAACTCTGACCCAGTTTTGATTTGCCTGAATTTTGTTTATACCTGTGATTTCAGACCAAGCTTCTTAGCACTGTTCTGAGCTGTAAGGAACACTTTGAGGCTATTGACAGGCTACATTTTGCAGTTTAATGGTGTATTGGGTCTGACTGAGCTGGAGTTAATTTTACACCCCTGTGTCGTGGCTGCTGCTGGGCAGGGCTTGCACAGCACCAGAGCTGTTTTCCAACATTCCCCCTCAGTGTAAAGGATGGGCAAGGTCTTGGGAGGAGACAAAACTGGGACAGATGACCCAAACTCACCAAAAGCATATTCCATACCCTTGGGATAAACCCACTTGTCCTCCAGAGAAACCTCTATGTGTTTGGGACCCTGCTTCCTGGAATAGGGATCAGACATCCCCTGCTGATGGGAAGTTAAAGAATAAATATTTTCTTTTAGTCCTGAATGCATGGCCTTGCTTTGCTTTTCATTAAACTGCTTTTGTCAGCCTACAAGTTTCATCTTATTTTCTCCCCCTGGTCTAGCTGAGAGGAGGAGGCAGGAGGAGTGACAGAGCAGCTTGGTGGGCACCCAAACCACTACAAATGGTGTATACTGGAAAATATCTAATGAAGAAGGAGAGGGGGAAAAGAAGAGGTGATAGTGAAGGAATCCCATGAATTATTGATCCCATGAATAATGTGAATCTATCACTTGCAGTCAGGAGGGTGAGCAGACATATCACTAGGTTTCTGAGAAGAGACAGGTATTAAAATCTCACCTGTAACTCTGTATCTTTTTCCATCAGGTCAAAGTAGTTAATCCCTCTGCAGCACGTCTCATTCCCTGTGCAACTGTGTGATTGTTAAAGAAAAGCAAGGGGAGAGCTGATAAGGTACTTTTAGCTCTTGTTAAAAACATGTATGGACCAGGATTAAGGTTTTTTTTGATGGGATCAAGATAAAGTATATTGAAACCCCCAGAGAAGGTGCAGTAAGACCAATGGGAGCAGGCCTTTCTATTTGTGTCTGACACAAAAGGTACCAAGTGTTCCTCACTCTGTTTAGCCTGGGTCCCTTAGCAGCCCCAACTGTTGTCTCTGCAGACTGCATATGCAGCACTGCTGATGTTTAATCCACACAAGCCTGGTTTGTGTATGAAAATATCAAGGCAAATTTCATTTTATTTTTCCATCAAACTAAATTAACACTTAAGATTAGGAATGATTGCTGGTGTTATATTTTCCAGTGAGGCCATCCCACACGTTTTGCTCCCTAGGGCAGTCTGATCTGAGTGTTGGAGCCCAACTGCAGGTCAGATCAACAGGAACAATGCTGAGTGCAACAAAAAACCCCAACAACCCTGGAATCAAATAACGAAGAGCTCAATGGAAGGTGCAAGTTTCACATGTCTTTGTTTTGCCTGCTATTTTAGTACAACAAAGCATTTGTTCTGTCTAAATGCATGCAGGGCTGGGCTGCAGCCCAGATGCTGCTATCAACAGCATGTGCTAGGGACTGTCCCTGCATCATCATTTAATATGGATGATGCAGGGACAACATTGGGGTTGGACTAGATGATCTTCTAGGTCCCTTCCAACCCCTAATATTTATGATTCTATGATTCTATGAAGGAAAAGAATTATGCTCTGGTGCTGTCATGAATGATGGAGACCACAAAGGCATCTGGAGGTGCTTTCTTTCTTACACTTGCTCAATCTGGGTCTTATCTTCTTGTACAAAGGAGCTACAAGCAACAAGCAGCCTTGGTTTGGAAGGAATACACTTTGCTACTGTCATGAACTGCTCTTAAAAATAGAATCTCCACATTCATGAGTGGAGGAAAAGCTGTAGATGCTTCTATGAGTTCCTGCCTTTAATTATGGTGTCACACAAAATTGTAATCTCAGAATTGCTTCAATTGAGTTGGAAAGGGAAACTTGTCAAGCAGATTGAAAGCTGACTGCAGTACAATTAAAAAAGGGTGATAACAAATAGAGATGTACCCCATTCGAAGCCAAGGACTTGTGGTAATTCTGAGGACTGATATAATTTAACAATTTAGGGAATAATATAAAGTGAAGAACAAAGGTTGGAATTGTCTCTTGGCTGAAACTCAGGACTGGAACAGAGAGTCTCTAGGGTTAAAACTTGAGGTTATTATGCAGCCTGAACTGTAGGTGGGGGCTGGAAAAAACTCCTCTGCTCTGCAAGTTGAAGTAGAGGGGAGTTTTTATCTTCCATGCTACAATGAGTTACATTGGTAGTATGCATACTGCTGGGATATTTAGATATTGGCAATAAATGCAAACACCCTGGAAGACAAGGAAAAAAATTAAACAAATTAACAATAACAACCTGACTAATAAAATTAAAGGTCACAGGGTGTTTGTGTGTGTGTGTGTTGTGCATTTGTGTTTTTTTCTATTTTAACTGCCCATTCATTCCATACTGTGGCTCCTCTCTGATACCCAGAATGTCTTCAGTTGGAAGAGACTTTCAAGATCATCTAGTCCAATCTTTGACCTAGCACTGCAAGCTCACCACTAAACCACTCCCTGAGCACCAGGTCCTCATGGCATTTCAGTGCCTCCACCACTGTCACACACACGTGCCATGCCCCTAGCTTCATGTCACATTGCCAAGCCTGTGAGTAATCCAGACCTTCTCACAGATTTTCTCTTTACCAGGAAAAGTCAGCAGCAAACCACACACGTGCCAGTGGCATTTCTGCAGCTAACTGTGCACAAAAGCCAATGCCTGATGGTTACCATGGGATTATCTCATTAAGCTTTTACTGAATATACTGCATTATTCACCGTCTGTTAATCTTTGCTGCTCTTCCTTCACTCCCCTAATTTTCTTGCCCTCTGTGCAGGAATGTGAATGGTATCAAACCAAGGCCAGAGGAAGAGAACTGCTCTGCTCCAGCACCCAGCATTGAGGTTACACAGTCACATTAGGACTGAGAAATCAGGTCTTTTAAGCCCTTGTTGAAGAGGCATTGCTGGAAAAAAATAAAACCCACCTACTGCACCTGTTGACAGTTATGAATAATAATAAAAGGCTTTGAAGAAGGAAGGTAATTAATCTGCCCTCTTGCTGAGTGTTAGACCAGGTTCACTTTGTTTCTCCTTTGTGCTCCTTTAGCAAGTGCAGGAGCCTTCAGATGGGTGTGTTTTACACTCTCACTCCCATTAAGGCCCATGTACACTCCCAGATTGGTATGAGAGGGTACCAGTAAGGAATATGATCATTATTTCATGTGACATGGTCCTTTCTCATTTACACACCTATGCTGTGTGCCTGGGCTTGAAGAAATGGTCCCTGGGGAAGACCTGGCTCTGCAAAAACACCAACTATACCAAGGTGTCTCAGCAGAAAGATTCCCATCCTTTTGCATCCTATAAAGATCACAGTATAGATGGCTATATTGAAATCCTCTTGCAGGACAGTGTGACACTAATTCACACCCTGATTTACTTAAGTGAGCAGGACTAGGAAGGGTTTTTTTTGTCACTTAGTTCCTCAGGTGAAAGAGCCTGAATGACACGTTTTCCCTTCTGTTCTCCAAATCTCCAACATGCTCCAGTTACGTCAAGGAAACTGTCAGTTATCACACTGCTCACCTGCTATGGATGTGCCTGTTTCAAGACAGCTGCTGGCCTGGATCAGGCTGGTTGAGCTGGCCCCAGTTGTTTTGTGGGCTGCAGCACAAAGCTGTGGCTGCTGTAAGCCTGCAGTAGGTTTTAGGGAGCTGGGAAGGGAATTACAGTGCCTCGCTGCTGGCACATCCCTCTTAATGTGTTTGCTCACTTTCTTCAGGATCTTGTGAGAATTACCAGTTAATTCTGATAACTGGCAGGATCTTATTTATAATTAGTAGCAGCTTCCCTTCTGACACACAGGATGGGCTAACAACGTTTTTCTTAAGGCAGAGTTGTTATGATATCCTCCAGAGAGGTGCTTCAAAAGAAAGCAGTTTTCTGGCAAAAAGCCTCTCCCACTTGTTTAGGACAGATGGGAGAGGGAGGGATTCTGAAGTGATAGAGTTAGAGGGTAACAAAGTATTGTACAAACTGTCACAGTGCGTGGGCTGTTGCAGATCAGCTATTTTTTGTTATTACTGGCAAGCATTCGTTCTATCAAACAAAAATCACCAGTGGCAAAATAAAAATGTCAGCGCAGATGTGGATGAAATTTCTCTTTCTGTCTCTATACAGGCTGTGAAGAATCTCAGGAAAATTAGCAGAGTGTAATGCATGTGGAGACAAGAGACTTGAGGGATGAATCAAATAACTGCATTTATTTAGCCTGATGAGTGAAGTGTGCCTGTCCACAGTGTCTAATCACACAGCACTGATTTTCTCTTCCATTTCAGAGGAATTTGAAAATGAAGATAAACATTAGTGGGATTTTCAAAAAGGTCTAGGAGGCTAAAAGAGAAGAAGAGTTTGAGATCCAATGATTTGCAGTGAAACTGTGGGTCTGGTTTGAGATTATCTCTCCTCACAGACACTAAGGAAATAAGGTGCCTGAAGTGATGACTTGGGCTGTTTGAGTCCAGTTCTTTGCAGCTGCAAATAGCCTTGTAATGTTTGTGAAGGCTCAGCCTGAGATACACTTCTTCATGTGTATTTCTTGTAGTTTTATGTGCCAGTGGGTCCTTCTAGGATTCTGGTTTCTCTCTCCAGATTCTGTTCTGAGCAATACAGATGAAAAGTGAAATTCAGAAAAATAATAATTCAGGGACAAAAACATAATGATGATCTTCCATTTCACAGGCCTGGAGTCCTTAAGAGTGAGCTCCAGCAAAGACCATAGTACCCAGGTGGCCAAGAAGGCCAACAGGATCCTGGGCTTGTATAAGGAATAGGATCAGCAGGAGAAGAAAAGAACCAGGGGAAATGGCCTGAAGTTGCAGCAGGGGAGCTTTAGATTAGATATTAGGAAGAAAATCTTTATGGAGAGAGTGGTGAGGCACTGGAACAGTCTGTCTAGGGAGGTGGTTGAACCACCAACCCTGGAGGTATTTTAGAAATTAATTGACAAGGTGCTTCAGGACATGCTCTAGGAGCAGGAATGTAGGCAACTGTGTTTGGTGGTATTTTTTTTGCTTTGTTTTGCTTTGGTTTGGGGTTTTTTTAGGTATGGTTGGACTTGGTGATCTAGGAGGTCCTTTCCAACCATAATTAGTCTGTGATTCTGTGATTCCGTAACTAGGAGATGATCCAGGGAAGTGACCAGTCAACCCAGTTAAATAGAATTTAACAACCTGAGTCAAACAGAGCTTCTGGAACTGTTTTCTTTGGTTTCAGTTGTCCATGGGTCTGAGCCTGCAATGGCTTTTGAGATTGATCCTGATGGCTAACAGAAGTCTTCTCATCTTGTATTACATTTTCATTAAAATTTTCCTGCTATTTCCTATGACTTTTCTAAATACAAAAAGTGTTTTTAAACACAGAACGTTCCCCACTGAAGCGGGAAACAAATAAGTACATTGATAAGCTTTAATAGAAGTAAAAATAATTATGCATGTGACTCAAGATGTCTTCACATCCATAAAAGAAGCTTGAATATATTCAAGTTCAAACAGCCACATTTTTTCACCTAAAATTCGNTTCAGAAAAATAATAATTCAGGGACAAAAACATAATGATGATCTTCCATTTCACAGGCCTGGAGTCCTTAAGAGTGAGCTCCAGCAAAGACCATAGTACCCAGGTGGCCAAGAAGGCCAACAGGATCCTGGGCTTGTATAAGGAATAGGATCAGCAGGAGAAGAAAAGAACCAGGGGAAATGGCCTGAAGTTGCAGCAGGGGAGCTTTAGATTAGATATTAGGAAGAAAATCTTTATGGAGAGAGTGGTGAGGCACTGGAACAGTCTGTCTAGGGAGGTGGTTGAACCACCAACCCTGGAGGTATTTTAGAAATTAATTGACAAGGTGCTTCAGGACATGCTCTAGGAGCAGGAATGTAGGCAACTGTGTTTGGTGGTATTTTTTTTGCTTTGTTTTGCTTTGGTTTGGGGTTTTTTTAGGTATGGTTGGACTTGGTGATCTAGGAGGTCCTTTCCAACCATAATTAGTCTGTGATTCTGTGATTCCGTAACTAGGAGATGATCCAGGGAAGTGACCAGTCAACCCAGTTAAATAGAATTTAACAACCTGAGTCAAACAGAGCTTCTGGAACTGTTTTCTTTGGTTTCAGTTGTCCATGGGTCTGAGCCTGCAATGGCTTTTGAGATTGATCCTGATGGCTAACAGAAGTCTTCTCATCTTGTATTACATTTTCATTAAAATTTTCCTGCTATTTCCTATGACTTTTCTAAATACAAAAAGTGTTTTTAAACACAGAACGTTCCCCACTGAAGCGGGAAACAAATAAGTACATTGATAAGCTTTAATAGAAGTAAAAATAATTATGCATGTGACTCAAGATGTCTTCACATCCATAAAAGAAGCTTGAATATATTCAAGTTCAAACAGCCACATTTTTTCACCTAAAATTCGTTTATTCAGAAATGAGCCTGATCTATAGGTTTCCTAATAAAAAAATTTTGGAGTGTTGTCCTTGCTGGCAAAAACTCTCTAATTGAACTAACTCTATAGATAGTGCAAAGTCTCTGAGGAGTGAAGCAAGGCAGGACTTTGTCACCTCAGATATAAAAAGCTGGAGTCAGACAAGTCTGCTTCTACAAGAAAGGCATGATCCTAGTTCAAACAGACACCTGGGAAGAGATCCCTGCAGAAGCAGACTTGTTTCCTGCTGGTAGGAGGATGTGGCCTCTCAGACAGTACCATTCAGACAGTGGTACAATTGGGACAAGTTGACAATTGACAACAATTGACAACAATACTCAGACAGTACCATTCATTAGTTAAACCATCAGTTTATACACCCATCATACCCATGAGAATTGAGACTGACAGCCTCAAGCATCCAGGTGTGAGAAGACAAGCACATGGGGACGGGCCTGAAGAAGCAGAGCTAATTCCTCATCTATTTCCTGTCATGCAGCAAAATATGGCATTGTTCATGTCACTGACTGTCAGGATGGGGGTCTCACTTGGGCAGAGTTTTGTCACGAATCACATTTTAGGCTGTAAATTAATGAAAAACAGTTGGGCTTTTTGTTGTTTTTTTTTTAATTTGTTTTGCCACAGGAGAAACTCCAGACTAAGTGATGCTTTTGGCAAAAAGTAGTGGGTTTCCAGAACATGGTTTAGTGTTCCTGACAATATTTAGGAGACAGTTGGACTTGATGATCTTGAAGGTAATTTCCAAGCTTAATGATTCTATGATTCTATTATTATTGGCCTGCATTTTGAGGTTGTACTTTATCTCCCTGTTTATGTGCAAAAATGTCCTGCTGCTCAATTAGTTTGCTCAATGGAAAACTTATCAAGTCTGAAGAGCTTTGTGCAATTGAGCAAGAAGTTAGAAGGATGTGAAATACTTTGCTTAAGAATTGTGGGTTACAACTAATATTTAACATTTATTTAAAAAGGGAAAGGAGGTTATGTAGCAGATTCCCACTATCATGTTTGCCAAATAGCTATGCAAATGTCTTTTGATTCCTCCTTAATACACATACTTTTCAGAAAGTCTCCCAGGGTGTTAATCCCCTGGAGTGATATTCATTCACATGAAATGAAGTACACAGAGGAGTGGGAATGATAGAAAGATTTTACTGGCACAAATGTGGCAATGAGCAAGTTATGTAGGTCAGCACAAATGAATATAGATAAAATTTTTATATCAGCAGACCATGCAGTTCACAAAAGCTGAGCATGAAAGGGGGAAAAATCATAAATGTTGTGGAGGCATTTAAAAATTATCAGGGTAATTGCTGCAGGGTTTTGTTTTTCAAGTAAAGTAAATGTTTAGGCACCTTAATTGCAAAGAATGAAAAACTGAATTCTCACTGCAACAACCAGCAAAATTCCTACTGACATTAATGGAGCTGAGATTTCATCCAGGTAGCCAGATGTAGGAGAATTAAAGAAGGGGAAAATGATAACACATCATAGAAATTGATGATTTTCCTGAAAGTTGGTTTTTTTTTTTATACACATACATCTTATTTTCCCTACAAAGGTTAATTCTGAGACTCAGCACAAGAAGCAGGATTTTTTAATCCTTTTAAGATGCTAGGAGTATTTCAAATGTGAAACAAATGGAATTTAAATGAGAATCACAGAATCAGAGAATGCTTGAGGCTGGAAAATATCTCTGGTTATATTTAGTCTATATATATAACCTCACACAGGGTTACCTACAGCAGGCTGTTCAGGACCATGTCCAGTCAGGGTCTGAATATCTCCAAGGATGGAGACCCCACAACCTCCCTGGGCAACCTGTGCTTGGTCATCCTCATAGAAACAGAATCTTGCCTGATGTTCAGAGGGAACCTCCTGGGTTTCATTTTGTGCCCATAGACTCTGGTCCTGCCACTGGGAATGTCTAAATGCCAATGGAATTGTCTAAATCCACTGGAAAAGGCCATCACAGCATGCAGGCTGCCATGGTTCTTGTCACTGGGAGTGTGGTCATTTATTTTTCCTGGGAAGTTGTTCCTAGACACCTACAAGCTAGGTCAGATTTTGGCCAGTGTTGGAGATGCCTGAAAATCACACTCACATTGCATTTATGTATGCAATGAACACGTGAGAAATAGGTTTTATTTATTTAGAGGTTCGGTGTTCCTGATACTTTGAATTAAAAATATTTGCCCAATTAAGACTCAGCACTTTCAAAGCATGGTTTCCTTTCTATTTCAGTTCTTCATCCTTCACTTACCACTCTCATGACCAGCATCTGATATTTTGCAATCTGTCGTTTTATCTAATTTGGCCATTTCTATGTATTAACTTCGAAGCACATAATATGACAATATTAAAATAGAAAAGTTAACTAATCCTATGGAAAACAGAATGAAATTGCTGACATTTTAAACCTGCTTGCATTGTTTTCCTGGATTTGAACTGCAAAATATAAGGCCAAACCAAAAATGGATCAGTTATTTTATTTAGCATCAACAGTGTTAAAAATGTTTTGCATAGTAAATTTCTGTCTAAAGTTTAAGCAGGTACCCACATGTTGTTCTAGACAAGATGTTATATTCCTGTCACATCAATCAGACAGTGAAAGATTAAATGGAAAGCACATCTTTATATTAATTATAGATGGCTAGTATTTCTCAGAATCTGAGGGAAATAAAAGTTTTTGGCTACTGGAAGCTTGGATTCTACTGTTTTAAATCAGTACATGTGGAGAATTTACATGGTGTACATGTCACACATCAGCACGAAAATATTTGTCAGAAATTGATGAATGAAACAAGAATAATGAAGAAAAATTACAGTACACGGACCCTCCAGAGAGCAAAATAAACAATGGAAGTCCCTGCAGAACTCTTAGAAATGACTTACTGATTAATTGAATCAATCCATCAACCTTTTGTGATGTCATCCATTTGCTGTCCCTTCTATATAGTTTTTCTTCCATAGATGATGTTTTAGATGCTTCTAAAATGTAGGATATGATATAATACATCTATATGGAGTCATAACTTAATTGGATACTCTACAGAGATATAACTGGCTGTCACCTTATAATTGCACTCCAAATTCCCTTTTCTGTGCCCTTCTCCTTTTTTTCAAGCTTTTTGGCACCCACTTTTTTGATTATTTAAAATTTAACAGCACAATGGGACTATGAGATCACATTTTTTTCTTTTTTTTTTTTTTTTTTTAACTGAAATCTTCCCATTTGCTTACTTTATTTAACATATAAAGTCTTTGGAGAAAGGACTGAGGTTTTTTACTGTATTCATAGATGTCACCATTCTTTTATATCTAGTAAATAAGTATCAGGAATTGTAATTTTTGTTTACAAAATGTCCATCTGAAAAATAAACACATAGGACTTTGATTAGGGATAGGAAAAGCCAAGTAAAAAAGGGGAGAGACTATGTGTGCAGTTTTGTATCCTCACCATGAAATATACTCACATAACAGATCTGTATGTGTGTATGGCACAGAAATGTGCCAACATTTAGTACAAAATGCACATAGATGCATGATTACTGAGAATCTCATGTAAAATAATGAAATTGCACATATTTCCTTATTCTTCTAGGAACAAAAAGTTCCTATACAAAAAGTATATGATTTTGGGAAGGTATTTGGGTTTGTGTTCAGGCAGAGGGGGAAAGTGAGAATGGGAAAAGAAGATGGTGACAGGGAGAAAGAAATAAAATATGTCTAGAATAGCATTTTTTATGGCAGAAAACTGTTGAAGAGCACAAGGTGATTATGAATGTTTAGCACCATATAATCTATTTCACACAGGACAAAGACAAAGCTAAGAAAGTGGTTAGGTAACAACTGGCAGCAAAGATCCTTTCCAATGGTGAATGCTGCAGGCTGGTTTTGTATAGGAGATTTAATTTTGAATCAGTGATGATGACTCCCATCTATCCAAAATAATAATCTCAAGGCATTTGGAAGTCCCAAGAGCTAAATCTTCTTCTGAACAGAGAGCAGAGAGTGTTTTGATTGTGCCTGATGAGCAAACACTTCTGTGATCTTGGTAGGATTTGAAATATTCCTGTAAAAGCCATTATCTCTCTTGATTTCTGAGACATAGAGTGTATTGAAAAAGACCTTTCTTTTGTACTTAAGGAGAGAGGTATGAAACAAATACATGTATGATGTTATTTAAAACTTTACATTTCATATCTTATCATTCTTTCTATACCACTGAGCTATGCAAAGGTCACAACTCCAACTGGCTGCAAATGCCACTCTGGTGAAGGTCTGACCAGAGGGATGTGTCAGGAGAGGAGACCAAACAGACCTGTTTTCTCTGGTCCATGGCTGGGTATGGAGCATATGGGTGACTACAGGGAGAAAACATCTTTTATTGACTCATTCTTCACTGTGCTGCTTCCATACATGACTGAATAACTGCAGTCTAAAGGGCAGTTTCTTTTATGCATGGCAATTACATTTAGTATTGCACATAGCTTGGAGCAGCCTGATTAGCATGACAACTGTCTACATCTTCCTCCAAAGAGCAGTGGACACAGTGTTCTCTGCAATATTTATACGCATCAGCTCTTCAATAAAACCTGTCTGCTTCAAAAAAAACCCCTTTAGTGTCTGCCACCAATCCACATGCACTGGGATGAAGCCAGATTCACATTAGCTAGAAAACAAACTCAAAAGGTTTATCAGTTTAATCTCAGTTGAAGTGAGACACTCATCAAGAAAGCAAGTGATAAATACACACAGAGACTACTTAAGCTTTCCAGCTTTGTGAGAAATATCCTCATCCTCTGAGTAATTGCACTTGAAAATAACACTGAAAATTAAAATATTGCAGGATGTATGGAGTTTTGCTTTGCCTACTCTAAGTATGCTCAACTGGAGGGTAAGAGTGATGAAAACCTGAGACACTGGGTTAATAGCCACTCCCACTCAGAGACATCCAGGGATCTACACTAGCCTTTCAAAATGCTGTTGAGTGTTGCAACCAGTTCTTAAGTTAAACAAGTGCAGCACAAATTATTTCTCCTTACCTTACTGAAAAGTATCACTTGAACTGTAATCACAATGACAATGATTAATGAACCCTCTTTCTAAGGAATAGTCTTAGGAGAACTTGCCTGAATATGTCAAAATGTATACCCTTCTGCTCTGCCTTTATTAAATGACCTCAGGCAGACTGTGAATGCATGTGAACTCTACAAAGACATTGCCTAAGACAGGATTTCATCATTACAGTATAGGGACAATGAGCAGCATATAAAAGAATATTAATGCAGTGGAATTATCCATGCTACATAGCTCCTTCTTAACAAGGATTACTTTTACAATAATGCTGTTGGCAACTGTAAACTTATCATAGGCTTAAAATTCCTGTTGAGTGGGCAAAAAAGCCCTGTTTTCATATTGAAGAGTCTATTGCAGTCAGCCTTTTAAAAGAAACCTTTTAGTGTCAGTGATAATGAAAATACCTGCTACCTATGACAGAGTTAAAGTAGTGTAATGACCTGGCAATTTCTATTCAGTGCTGTCACATCCATGCACTGCACAGATCAGGATTCTTGTCATCATGTAAATGTAACAGGATTCTTTATCCTGCATTGTTGCTCAGTTGGGAACAGTAATTCTGTTTCCTATAAGTTGTGAATACCAGCAAGGGGCCATAAATAGCTTGGAAACCTCTATTTTTTCCATTTATTTTTTTTTTTTTAAATGCAAATTACACTAGTAAGTCAAAAAAATCATTTTTGTTAAAAATACATTCAGAATTAACAAATGCCAAAAATAAAAGAAAAAAAAAGACACATTTGGATTGTATCTCTTGCCTTCTGAATATTTAAGTTTATAACAAAAGCCCAGCCTAGAAAAATAACATTCTTTACTGGATTTTGAGGAGGATACAGCTATACAAATCAAAAATGTCATCCAGATATTCTCACATTACTGTGCTCTAAACTGTTTCCAGAAGAGATCTGTTCACTAATCATTTCGTGTAGTAGTCAACAGTCCTAATTTCTTTTTAATAGTGGTGCTCTAACTGCAACTAATCAAAGTTATGAAACCAACTTCATATAGGTATGTATGTATGTATATATATGTATACTGTGTGTATGGGTGTATGTATATCTACTGTATATGTAATATATGAATACACCTTTATATTGTAATCCTTAAGAGTAAGATGTGCTTCCTATTTCCTAAGCACTTTACAAACATTAACAACTCAGACCTCACAAAAACCCTGTGAGGCACATATTATTCCCATTTTATAGATGGGAAGACTAAGACACAGAGAAATTAAGGCCAACATTTTCTAAATTAAAATCAGGCCTAAAAGCTACATGTAGACACTTCATTAAATTGTCTGACTTCTAAAATTGCTAACTACCAGTAGCTGCCATTCCATGGGAAATCACTGAAAGGTATGAAAATTTATCTTCTGAAAATTGGATTTCTGCTTAGTTGCCTAAACGGATTTACTTTCATGTTAAAAAATTATTTTTATAGAAATATGATTTTCATTAAATGGCATTCAGGGAAAGCTAAAATACCCTGTTATTACATTTTTATTCCGTTTAAACCTCTACATTGTGTTTCATACTATACATCTGCTGCATTTAATACTACATAAAAGTAGAAACTTTTGAAATTCTGGGCACATGGAAGTTTTCCAGAAGGTGAAAGGCAGTTCTACTCAGAATAAACTCAGAATTTCAAGTACCCAAATCTGAAAATTTAAATTTGAGATCTAAGCAATTAATGCTTTAAGGGATCAGGCCTAGGGGATATCTCTAAATCACACAAGAAATTCCCAGCAGGATCTGGGGCTGGAGACCTTGGCTACCAGCATCAGAATCTTCCTGGGTTATGCAGCTCCTGTCAACAGTTATGCCTGTGTATTTTATATACATAGACATACACGCACACACACACACACACACACACATATATAGATATAAATCTCACTGAATAAATGTAAGTATAATTCCTGAACATGTCCCATATCTTGTTTTCACCGGTGGACGTCTGTTCCTCTGTCATTGTCCAGAGCTGCTGCTTGTGAGGCTGTTCATCCATGCAGACATGGCAAAGGGCACTGCTTTGTACAGGGATGGGTGAGTGGTGCGAGTGCATAGCCTGGGAGCTGCACGGCTGCAAGGGTCTGGCTGGCAAAGAAAAGTCAGTTTTAAGCCTTTCCATGAGCTCACCTTCCCCTTGCCCTCAAAAGCTACATGATCACCTCAGGTGTGGCAGGTGGGTGCGTTTGCCTATGCGACGTCTGAGCAAAGAAACAATGGTAATCCAAGGTTTGGAAAAGCCTGAGAAAATATTGAGATTTTCCTAATGAAAGCCTTGAAAATTCAGATCAGATGTAGAACAAAAGATATGCTCCTAGGAGTTCAGAGTATTTCATATTCACATCGACCTACTAGCAAAATTCCCAAAGGCATCTTGTTGCCAACTACGTAACAGCACAGTTTGGTTTTGTTTTTTTTTATCAGCCACAATAATACAGGAAGATAAAATACATGTTCTAACACACAACAGATCCCCCAGGTATACCACAAAAAGGTCTCCAATATATTTTAACTCAACTAGTCCCTCCCCACACTTCCCATGTGAAACCAAAAAAATAAAGTATGTTTCCCTTATGGTGCAATTAGAAAAAAAAAGCCCACTTACAGAGATTTTTCAGTTGAAATTAGATATAAAAGAGTAAACATAGCTAGTACATATTCAGTTGGCCTTTGTTGATAGAAATCTGCAGATGTCTCTATAGTTAGTAAAAGACATTTAGAGATAGCTATAAAAGCACCTATAGTGCAATAAATAAAATCAGCGGGATTAAGAAGCACTGTTGCTGCTGCTTATTTCCAGTAGGTTCAATTATTAGTTTATGATACCCCTTTCCCCATCCCAACCCCCCAAAAGTCTCTTTTCTTTTTTTTTTTTTCTTTTTCCTTCTTTTTTTATTTACCATTATAAACTGCTTGATTCTTGACCACTGTGGAGCCTCGAAAGTAAAGCACTTCTCAAACAGCTGGCAGTTTTCTACTTGGTTGGTCTGGAGCTGTGGAGCCACAGAGCCTTATTCCCTGACATCAAAACAAAACAAAACCAAAGAGAAGAGAACCACTGACTCAGAAATCGTTCAGAATGAACAGCATCATGTTACTTCAGAAAGCTTGCACGGAGTTTCTCTGATGTGCAACGCAGCTGGGTTAAGGCAAGTATGAACTGTACAGCCTTCAGGGCAAACAACGTGCTGTCTATTGCCTTCTGCTGCAAGCTCATCCTGGTATTTAAACTGCTGTGTGGACTAAGGAGACTCCACGTGGTCAGGAGTGTGGAGGAGGCTCCAAAAGCACCAAATGGGCTGGGTTCATGTCTTAATCCAAACAGGCCACGCTGGAGGTGGCCAGGGTAGGGAAGAGCCAGAAGGTGGCACAAATGCCTCTGCTCTTGGGAAGTCCAAGGTGGGGATCTGGGGTATCTCCCATAGTATTTAGGACGTGTTAGAAAGAGGGGCTGAACGTGTCTGTTGGATTTTGTCTCACTGTTCAATCAGCTTTTTTTTTCTTAATATATATTTTATATATAGCACAAAAACTGGAATATTTTTTTTCTCTTTTAAGAACTAAGAGGACATCCTGAAACAGTTTCTTTGACAGGTTTTCCAGCCCACGTTGAGTAGCCCCATTGTTTACTTTGACCTAGAAAAAAAGACAGAAAAAGAAAGATACTTACAATCCACCATATATCTACCCAATCACTTCCCTACTTGCTACCTTTGCAAGCCAGTGTAAACCACCAACCAGTAACAGTTCAGGTACGTGTGGAACAAAGAGGACAAAAAGACAAGGTGTTTGCTCAGGTGATTGCTTATGTCTGTCTGGAACATCATCAAAGAAGTCAGTATAGGTTTTCTAACCCATTCTAGGCAGGAATGATATTTAATTAGAATCTTAACTAGATACCCACGTTTCAACTGGAAGATGACCTGAACTATAGTAATTCAACATGAATGTAACTGTCTTTATAAAAGCAAGAAGTGATGCTAAAGTAGGTAGTACCTTCAGTATGTGAAATTATTTAGACAAATACTTTACACTAGGAGACAATGTCCAGCATAATGCACATGTAAATGCAATAGAGAGACAAGATGGGACCAGCTACACCTCTCTGTCCCTGACATATTGACTCAAAACCCCTCTAACATTTGGTTGAGAGTAAGATCCCATTAGCCAGTAACTATTAAGTGTGTTCTAGTGAAAAGCAATGCCTGCCATAGCAGAATACATGTCAGTGGGCATGTATATCTGTGTACACACACACACACTCATATATAAAAGGATCTGGGTGCATATAAGTGTGTGCTTCTATGTATAGTATGTGTGTGCATATATATATATAGATATATATAGATATATAGATATATTATGTCTGTAGATATAGATTAGATCATTGATATCTATAAGATATCAATGTAAATGCAAAGCTTCTCTGACTTCACAGAACATGAATAAAGCAAGCTTCATGTAAGGGCTGTACTGCTTTTGAGCAATTTCTCTGGTGCATTAGGCATCAGCATCAGACATGCATGCTTTTCTTTTTTGCTTCACTTCTTTTATTCTTCAGCAAACCAGTTTACTGTGAAAAACATCAAGAAAAATATCTCTCCTCTTCCTCCTTCCTACCATTTTTATCACAGTGATCATGCAGTGCAATCTTGTTCCACAGATATAACTGTGGAACAAGGTTTTTTTTATGTGTAGCAGAATCAGTGCCACGGAGTGCTTAATCACCTTCCTCAGTCACCTCCCAAGAGCAGAATTTCTCCTGACAACTGATTTCCACCATCTTATTGTGTTCTTGTCCCATGGTGTGGCAATGAGCACTGGCATCTCCTGCACCAAATGCCAGGAAGCTGCTTTTTAGAACATCAGTTGTGGCCACAGTGCAAGGAGGCCCATGAGCGATGGTTCTGTTCCATTCTGTTTAAAAGGTGTATTTGTTTTGAAGAGACTGTCTAGGCTTCTTGGCTTGTACAGCACAGAGCACACTGTTGGCACTTAGACAATAAAAAAAAAAAGCCATTGATAACAGGTAGATAAATGTCATGATAAAAATTCTCCTACAAATCACCAGTGTTCTATTTAAAAGATATTTTTTAATTGGATATATTTTTTCTCTTTAAAGTAAGCTGATTTAAATGAAATGTGAAATTGGGAGAGATAATACAGACAGTTGTGATTGGAATTCAAAGCCTAAAATAGAGAGAAAAGAAACAAAGTGAGCCTGAATCTAATAATTCTAGATTATTTAAGGAAACAGTAGCTAGTCACCTCAATTCTCTATCTAAAGATAATGACTCTTTTTCATAATTTATTTTTTTTTTCCTTAAGTATCCTGTTCATTTAAGGTAGTTTTGCATCACTGATGAAATTCAGCTCAAAGGTACTGTGTGCATTTAAAACGACTTGGAATGTTTTTTACAAGTAGAACTTGACTGGCATCAGAAATAAAAAGTAACAATTCTTTAGATAAAAAAGTCCTGACACAATAGAAATTTAAACATGAGGAGCCTGAATAAATCAATATAATTATCTAATTGCATGTGTAAATTTGTATAGGTTTAGTATAACCTCCAAATTAACAAAATGAATTGCTAACTTTAGCACACAGGAGGAAACTGGTTACAAACCAGTGTGTCTTAACAGTTAGCAATTACTAAACCCAGCATTCTTTCAGGATAGTAATTAAACTGTGCATGTATAAAACAGTTAAAATTGATTTAAATCACTTGGATGTAAATCTGTCTGGCTTGAATTGAAAAAAAAAAANTAGCACACAGGAGGAAACTGGTTACAAACCAGTGTGTCTTAACAGTTAGCAATTACTAAACCCAGCATTCTTTCAGGATAGTAATTAAACTGTGCATGTATAAAACAGTTAAAATTGATTTAAATCACTTGGATGTAAATCTGTCTGGCTTGAATTGAAAAAAAAAAAGTTTGTGTTGGTGGAATTCTGTCATTGCAATCCACTAAATCAATTTTCATCAGCCAGCAGTATGTGGGTGATGACTGAGATCTAACACACAACTTTGTAAGTCTCTAAGATCTGTATTTTTTCTGTATATTTATTGATCTGGTAAATATATGGGGGATTGTCTGTGCTTATTACTGAAATACATGTTGAAATTTGCATTTTGACAGAAGCTGTGCAACCATTAGAAAATGATACTGTTTTGGTAATGTCTTCTAATCTGAGGCCATATGTTCTCCTTCACATTTGTAGCATGCCTACCACACCTAGAGGTACTCCTACACCACAGACAACAAAAAAGAAGTGTTATTGTGCCTTTTAATATAGTTAGAAATAAGATTATTTAAAGGAAACTATTTCCTATTTCTCTCATAAGCCCAGAGCTCATGAGTTGCAC
>VYZU01085947.1:79386-99450 GCA_013401355.1 Ceyx cyanopectus
GCAGAATCAGTGCCACGGAGTGCTTAATCACCTTCCTCAGTCACCTCCCAAGAGCAGAATTTCTCCTGACAACTGATTTCCACCATCTTATTGTGTTCTTGTCCCATGGTGTGGCAATGAGCACTGGCATCTCCTGCACCAAATGCCAGGAAGCTGCTTTTTAGAACATCAGTTGTGGCCACAGTGCAAGGAGGCCCATGAGCGATGGTTCTGTTCCATTCTGTTTAAAAGGTGTATTTGTTTTGAAGAGACTGTCTAGGCT
This sequence comes from Ceyx cyanopectus, assembly GCA_013401355.1. Classification (NCBI taxonomy): domain Eukaryota; kingdom Metazoa; phylum Chordata; class Aves; order Coraciiformes; family Alcedinidae; genus Ceyx; species Ceyx cyanopectus. The sequence continues at coordinate 79,649 of VYZU01085947.1, forward strand.
TCTTGGCTTGTACAGCACAGAGCACACTGTTGGCACTTAGACAATAAAAAAAAAAAGCCATTGATAACAGGTAGATAAATGTCATGATAAAAATTCTCCTACAAATCACCAGTGTTCTATTTAAAAGATATTTTTTAATTGGATATATTTTTTCTCTTTAAAGTAAGCTGATTTAAATGAAATGTGAAATTGGGAGAGATAATACAGACAGTTGTGATTGGAATTCAAAGCCTAAAATAGAGAGAAAAGAAACAAAGTGAGCCTGAATCTAATAATTCTAGATTATTTAAGGAAACAGTAGCTAGTCACCTCAATTCTCTATCTAAAGATAATGACTCTTTTTCATAATTTATTTTTTTTTTCCTTAAGTATCCTGTTCATTTAAGGTAGTTTTGCATCACTGATGAAATTCAGCTCAAAGGTACTGTGTGCATTTAAAACGACTTGGAATGTTTTTTACAAGTAGAACTTGACTGGCATCAGAAATAAAAAGTAACAATTCTTTAGATAAAAAAGTCCTGACACAATAGAAATTTAAACATGAGGAGCCTGAATAAATCAATATAATTATCTAATTGCATGTGTAAATTTGTATAGGTTTAGTATAACCTCCAAATTAACAAAATGAATTGCTAACTTTAGCACACAGGAGGAAACTGGTTACAAACCAGTGTGTCTTAACAGTTAGCAATTACTAAACCCAGCATTCTTTCAGGATAGTAATTAAACTGTGCATGTATAAAACAGTTAAAATTGATTTAAATCACTTGGATGTAAATCTGTCTGGCTTGAATTGAAAAAAAAAAAGTTTGTGTTGGTGGAATTCTGTCATTGCAATCCACTAAATCAATTTTCATCAGCCAGCAGTATGTGGGTGATGACTGAGATCTAACACACAACTTTGTAAGTCTCTAAGATCTGTATTTTTTCTGTATATTTATTGATCTGGTAAATATATGGGGGATTGTCTGTGCTTATTACTGAAATACATGTTGAAATTTGCATTTTGACAGAAGCTGTGCAACCATTAGAAAATGATACTGTTTTGGTAATGTCTTCTAATCTGAGGCCATATGTTCTCCTTCACATTTGTAGCATGCCTACCACACCTAGAGGTACTCCTACACCACAGACAACAAAAAAGAAGTGTTATTGTGCCTTTTAATATAGTTAGAAATAAGATTATTTAAAGGAAACTATTTCCTATTTCTCTCATAAGCCCAGAGCTCATGAGTTGCACAGTGTGAATCTGAATAGTAGAGGACACAAAGGTGGAAATTAATATATCCTCCACTGCCTAAGGATTCAAAACATTTTCTAGCAATTGTTAAAGTTGTGGAAATAATTACATGAATACACTGTATGGATATGTATGTGTATAGTTGTATCTTGCATGGATATGGTTAGACCTTGGACAGTGGTTAAAGTATGGCAATGGAGTTGATAAAACACAAGGTCTATCAGTTCAATTCAATTCAATTCCTATTCTATTCTATTCTATTCTATTCTATTCTATTCTATTCTATTCTATTCTATTCTATTCTATTCTATTCTTCTGTTCTCTGCCTTTCTAAGTTAAATGATATTTGTCTTTTACTCATCCCCTATATTGTACTGAAAAGATCATTGTAAAGTGCAGGTGACATTGGCCAGAGAGTAATGTAAAGACCTATACATTTATTTTTCCTCTTTGAATACCATGGAGGCTACCACTGATGTTCTTTCATGAAGAAGATCCCCAGGGAACTTAACCCTTCTTCCCAACAAATAAAGCTTTAAACCATCAAGTACAGCCTGCTGTTATCATATCAGTGTGTTTTGATTTTCACTACAATAATTGTTGTAAATAGCATTACAAGCAGATCACACCATGGCTTGATTAATTGACATTCAAATTTGTCACTCCACTACTTAATGGTCTGCCTGCATTTACAGAGCAATTGCAGTGTGAATACATGTGCATGCATTCCTCCTTTGCTTCAGCTGTAAATAACAGAAAGGTAATACTAAATGCTGTAAAAACCTCTTAAGTACAGACTGGAGCAATTCTAGAGAACCTTGTCAAATGTTATATAGTCAGAGGGAAATATGAAGTGTCTTTGACTGTGGCTGAAACATGGCAATGTTTTTGTGGGTGGATTGGACAAAATGTCAGCTCTCATACTGATTTCTGTCTTAGTTAAGGCAGCAAAATCACCTATGCTCCAATGAGGATGCAGCATTGAAATAAGGCAGAACACACTATTATGGATTAATCATATATCTCTTTGTCTCAGCTACAAGCTTAACATTATTGCCTTCATTTTTTTTTCCCCCACAGGTCTAGCTTTTGTTCCATTCAGAATGAAGATAGTAAATGCAGTTTGCTGTTCTAGAAGTAATGCTAAAAGCATAAAGAGAATGGGCTAATATCTCAGCTAGAGGGTTCCATATGTTGATGACAAGGTGTGGTGTACTAAGAGATAGGATTAGAATCATTCTAAGTACCTATGAGCCACACATAATACTAGGAAGGAAATAACATTTTCTAAATGCACAGCACTTTGCCAAAAGTGCAGGTGAAAAATCTTTACTTGAGCACAGACAGATGGGAAGCTGAAGTTAAGGTGGCATTGGAGATATGCACTGTTGTAATTTGAGATTATTAAAAAGCTCCTAGCAAAGCTCCCAGAGGACTCAGTCCTAAACACTACAGCAGAATTGATTGTACCACTGATAAAAGGAGTAAATGCCAGTTCCATGCAAAAATCCAGTAATTCATTAGCAGACGTGCTTCCTCCACTCAGAAGAAATGAAATGACAGTCAAGGCTGATCAGAAGTGTATGTTGGGATGGATATTGTTTGCCTTTATTTCCTCAATAGAGATGTTCAGAAGAGAAACAAAGGAGAAAAGTAAAAGTTGCTCCTTTGTGAGCTGTCCAGCAATGTGGTTTTACTGTGCAAGCAGTGGTGGTAAATAAAAAGCATTTCAAAAGGCTGCAGCAGTGAGGTGATATTTATCTGGCAGTCAAGACTGTTCTGAATTTCAACTGGCATCAGTACAATAAATAGTTGGAAATGTTTATTCCTCAACTGGTCTATGAATGTGTGTTAGCTCTAGTGTGAATGGACTCTGGTTGTGTCTATGTGCTGAGATTTGATTAGCCATTTAATCCCCAGATAGATCAGGCTGCACTTCTTGGCAGTGGATGGAGTTGTCACTCACTGGTTAGGTGAAATATTGTCTTCAAACTGGTTTTAAAGCCATATATTGTTACTTTTTTTTTTTCTTTTCTTTTTTTTCTCTTTAAAAAATGTGTTTCTTGTAAATATGGAGACTGGCAATGAGGTACAAAGGAGCCTCAGTGAACATATGAATGCTAAATGCATCCATTAAATTAGCAAGTTGATGAACTTCTGATAAATCTTGATAAAACCCACTTTTTTTTCAACTAAATTTTGTCAGAAGAGATTAGTTTTTACGACACCGAATTCTCACTGCCTCTGAGTGGAACCTGCAAGAATGATAATGAGGGAAAATAAAGTGACAGATGGGTGTTCAGACAACTTTGAGACATTATATCCCACCCTAAGAACTCATAATTCAACAGAAGACTAATGTTGGTGCTTAAGTGTAGCTTGAATTTGGTCTATCAAAAAAGGCTCTGCCTATTCTCAATTTTTAAGTCACATCATCTTTCAGCTTAATGAACCTTTAATATCTGCCTGCCACTCTGCAGAATATCTCAGAAGTACTTACATATACATGGGCTGTAGCTGTAAATGAGATGTCTTCTGTGGACCTTGATAGCCGTAGGAGTCAAATCCACCTATGAAATCAACTGAAAGGGCGAAAATTACTTTCATTAGCAACATCTTTTCAGCAGTGATAGGCACTATCCCTCAGCAACCACCCAGCACACATTATTTTTGATGGGCCCCCTAATAAAGTCTTAAAATTAGACCAGCCAATTGTGGAGGTGCAGAAAAAAGTTTAAAAATATAGAGAAAAGCAAAGTCTCTTTTTAAATTTTAAAATCAGATTAAATTGAAAAGTCAAAGAAAGACAATGAGGGATTTGTAGCAGCCATCAGTCTATCAGAAATAGCCACACATCTCTCTTTTTCAAGTAGACAGCCTCACTGGAATGCAAACCAACATACTATTCAGACATTACAAATGCTGAAAACCATTTATTTATTGGCAAGAACGCATTGCTTCTGAGTGTGATTGCTGTGTCTGGCTTGCTGTCATACTGCTGTCTTCAGTGATGCAGGGGAGAGAGCACATTGATCTGCCTCTGTCTGAGAGACACGAGGTCCTCTGATTCCCTGCTTTGACATTTGGGTTGAAATGCACGAACAGAGGGTTGGAACAATTACCTGAGCTTCAGAGATGAGGCTTCATGGATGTAAGGAAGCCAGCATTTCTCTCAAGGCTCTGGAGGTCTGCAGGAAGGTTGTTGGGTGCGAGTTGTTCATTAATTCACACCATTGCCACTTCCCAATGGTCTTCTCATGTTTATTTTAAACAATTTCAAGGGCAATTCAGTTTCATTTGAGTATGAGACCACTGTCTGCTGCAACACTTTCTTTACACAGGTAAAAGAGCACCCTTTTGCTCCCTTTGCACCAAGAGACCCAACTATTGGCTTTTGGTTATTATTTGTGGGTAGTTCTCATCCCTGAAATATTGTCTCTTATAGCCAAGTTCTGAATTTGGCTTTACTTTGATAGAAAAGGGTGAAAGAGTTGAGGTATGGAAGTGCATTTTTTCACAGGTGTGGGCACTGCTATTGACAGACTGGGTCTGTGCACATTCAAAAGGGGGAAAAAAAGGGTCTTTGATAGAGGAGAGCTTCTGATGGATCTAAAATGCAGTAGCGTTCACAGAAAAATCACACAATGTAAATTTATAACTCTAAATTTGAGAACTTTTGCAGTGATTGGAGTCTTTAAAACTTGCATTTCTGAGGTTATTTTACACTAAGGTATCCCTAAATGTATGCCACGGGTATCAGTGCAGTCACAGGCATTTCAGACATGTTAGAAAAGAAAATTCTTGTACCCCTCTGTCCATCATTCTCTTTGCAAGAAAAGAGTCATCAAAATACTAGACTGGACTGGTACAGTATGGCCACATTGCAACCACAGACAGACTGAACCTGTTGTCCACCTTCTTCCCTGGCAGAAATAATTCAGCTCATTCTGTTCTCTGTGGTAGCATCACATATATTCTTATCCCAGAATGATGATTTACTAAATTAATCCCTGACATCTTTAATGAAGGAGGTTCTGTAGCTTCTCTGTGTTGCCTTTCCCAGCACCTAACTTCCTAATGTCTAATTCAAATGTAATTTCCTGCAAATTAACTACTTTTGTACATTTTGTCCTTTTCTCCCTATGGATATGAAGACAAATGAACCTTTTTTTTTTTTTTTTTCCTATTATATCTACTTTTAAGCATTTTCAAAAAGTATTTTCACATTATCTATCTTCTCCAGATTTAAACATACCTAGTTATTTCAACTTTTTATCACTGTTCTTATCTTCCAAGCCTTTACATTTCCAAGCCTGAAAATCCTTCTTTAGTCATAGGGTTTTTTTGTGGAGTGCACAAATCAACTGAAACAACCACAATATAGATCCTCTGTACATTGGCCAGAAGAACAAATTGGTTGGATTTTTTTCTTTGTTTGTTTGTTGCTTGGTTTAAAATGTATTTTTTCCAACTCTATCATAAAAATGCTTAATAATCTGGTTTTTATTTTAATGTTTTGACACAAGTGTAGTCTAACCAAGTAGTCTATATGTTATCTGAAGACACTTGTTTGATTCTTCCCCACAGGAGTTCTTTTCACTTGTCTGTATTGAATTTCATCTTCTTGATTTCAAGCCACTTCTCAAGATCATTTTGACTTCTAATGTTATCTTCATAAGTACTCATACCCCTCCCAGTCTGGTTTCATCTGAAATTTTTACAAATATTCTCTCCTCTATATCATCCTTGTTGTTAACAAAAGTAATGAAATTATTTCCCAGCCAAGGTCCTAGTGGGATCCTGTCTGAAATATCATCCCAGCTGTTTCATAACTACATTTCAAATAGATTTTTAAGCAACTCTGCACACAACCTGTGATGACTGCATCTGGACAGTGCTTCTCTGTTATGCTTACAAATCTTTCATAGTGCCAAAATCTTGCTAAATTCAAGATAAATGTCATTTGTTGAGTTTTACTTACTGTCTGTATCCATGAGATGAACTTTATTGCAATGTGATCTTTTCTTTGCAAACATACTAAGTTTATAGACACAGAAATGAAGGATTCACTATAGGAACACTGTTAAGTACAGTGCTAGGCTGGAAGGAAATAAACCTCCTCTTATTCAAATACAAGGATTTCAGCAAAAAGGATGGACAACTCTCTTCTGTAGCATTGGTTTGTTATTTTCTTGCCCAGTTTTCCATTTTTATCATTCTTCAAGCAACTAGTAAATCATTATTATAAGGCTGTTGGCACAGATACTCTGTTTTGCATTTGTGGGGAAAAGGGTCTTAAGGCTGATTTCAGGCTTGTTTCAGAAAACTAAGTCAACATGTTAAGAAAAGGATTTATTTGACTAAAATGAGTTTGTGTGAGCACGAGACAAAGCTGCATGCCAAATTTCCACATGCATGTTAACACACAGATTATTAACCAGACAGTTTGTCAGGGGACAAGGCAAGTTTGTAGAGACATTCCTGTGTTCAACTGGCAGTGGAAGTTCCCATGTGTGTAAGAAAATGATGCTAGGACAGAGTACTCCTGTGACCTTGTAAGCATAGAGTGGCTTCTTCCATGCAACAACAAACTTTGCAAGGTATGTAAAGGTAGATAATAGGAAGTTAATTCTAATACAAAAGGATTTCAGTAATTTCTTTGTAGCAAGGTTTCTTGATGGTGGCAGTTTCTCAGCACTGCAAAGCCTGCGGTGTCCAGAGTGTGCTAAAAGCTCCCTGTGGACTCTGAGCTAGTTCCTTAAAGCATGTAAAATGCTGCCCTTTCTGCTGGCATTTTATCCTGACTGTGCCTGAAAGGTCACTAAAAGTGCCATACAACTGATAAATTTCTGGCAGCAGTAACAGGAGATGAATAAAAGAAGGCTCATTAGCTACAAAGGCTTCCATCCTTAACCTCATCCAACATACACATTTTTGACTATTTTACATTCATCTTACATGTCACTATTATCAGAAGTGGCTCTTTTGTCATGTTTTGCTTTAGTAAAAGCAGATGTTCATATACAAACCCAGAATCCCATCCTTTTGAAATGGTGCTGAGATGTTTATTTTCCTAGCTGGACCTGAGTATGATAATAACAGTACTATTTACCTGTAAAATGTCTTATAAGAAATTCACCCTGAGTATTTTCTGCCTTTTCTGGTATTAAGGGGCTTGTGGTTACAACTGTAACACAGACAGGACACATGGCTCAAAGTAGGGACATATTTTCTAAATGTTGGTGCAAAGTGAGCATGTGAGGTAAGAGAGAGCTGTGCACAAATCATGGTACCTAGAAATTGGCCAAACTGGGAAAAAAAATGGGAGTAAAATTAGGCTTGATTTTAATAACACTAGAAATTACATATGGGAAAAAATATAAAAGAACATATGGGAGGCACCCTTGTGCCTGCTGCTTTGTCTGTATCCTGCTACCCACCTTGCTGCTTGATGAAGACACTTCCAAACACCTTAGTGCTGCTGTGAGAACAGGCTGGTGGCTGTTCCACAATATAGCACACAGGAGGAGGTTTGCTTAAATCACTGAAGTTTGTTTACAATGATAATCCAATGTTATGAGCCTTTGTGTTGAGTGCACAATGATTTAGACTTGTGAAATGGGATTCACTGGGAAAGCAGGAGGAAGGCAGGAATCTGCCAGTATGTGAGTCTGTGCTCTTCCTACTGGCACAGAAAAGTTCAGGAGCCTCAGGGTAGGATGTGAGGAAGACCATTCTCTGGAGCAATGATTTATCAAGGCAGGGCTGGCCAACAGTGTTGAGGAGGTAGAAACCAGGGTCATGTCTGAGAGGAAAGAAGCCAGGATGAAAGCAAGCAGCAGTAACCAAGGAGGGACAGGGAGCAGGCTCTGAAGTCAGAAAGAGGGACTAAGAATGGGGCAGCAAGAACAAGAGTCAAAGGGCAGGAAGAAATGGCTGGAGTGCAGGTGCAGCAATGAAAATACTGGCCTGAAATGGTCAGCACTGACTTTTCTATCTGATAAAGGCACCAAGCCACTTACTTGTAAAGCTTCTAAACCTGGAAACAGGGTTGCAGTCATGTAGGCTGCATTTGACCCCTGCAAGGCTTTCCAAGGCTAGTGCAAACTTTCACTGGGACTTGTCCAGTGCTCAGTAAAGAGCTTGTGAAAGACTTCTTCTCGACTAGGAGAACATTAATAGCCTGAAGAATATTTTTCTAAACTGGAGAGACCTCAGACCTGGACACTTTTGAGTAGAGCCATTTGCTTTGAAATTTTCATGCTCAAGTACTGAGCAAAAAAATATAGTCTTGCAATGGGTTTTGACTGACAAATAATTCTAAGAATTAAAGAAAATGTTGGCTAGACTGAATTATCATAGAAGTTATCAAATAAATCATTAGGAAAAATTGTTCTTAGCCAGATCATAGCTAGGGGCAAGCAATAAAGAGAGGAAAAAAGACAAAAGAACTTAAAAGAAAATGCCTGGGGCAGTGGCCTCCAAGGGTGACCACTATGATGATAAATTAGAATGAGAGTCATTAGTAGGTGCAACAAAATGGAGAATTAAGGCCCAAATATGAAAGCCAACAACCCAATGCTAATGAAGACCTATCTAAATATTTTAAAGGAAAACTAGTAAGGAAGGCTTTAACAGAAGTCATGCTGATAAAAATAATTTAATCCAAAGTTAAATGCCACGTGTGTAGGAAACAAGGAGGAGTTCTCATTGACTATCTCAGCAGCTAAGATGCTAAGGCTGTGGGCAGGTGTCTTTTCCAGGGCCACTGGAAATGGTTAACGAGTCTACTCTGCTTGCAGCAGCTCATTACTGCTCCTCTCCAAGCAGATGATGTCCTTCAGTCTGGACTGAGCTTGGCTGGCCAGCACATGCAGTGTTACACCTGCTCATTTTGGCTGAACCCTGGAGGAGGCAGCCAGCCACCCTCAGAGGCTGGGAAATCAGCCTATGGAAGGGGGAAATCAGCCCCGCACGGTGGGCTGTGAGCTGCTTCTCTGTCTGTGCTCAGCATGGCCCAAATTGCCTGCCTTCCATGGGGGTGAAGGAAGAAATGCTCCTCCAGGCACAGCACAGGGCAGTCTGCCTGAAAGTCTGCCCTTCACATTCAGTGTAAAGCAGCAATAAATGACTGACATTGAAATGGAGCCTTTCACCAGCATCAGAACAAAACATGATAATCCATCTAAACTGCTTTCCATGCAATTTTCAGCTTGTGGGAGGCTTGGCTTTAGATGTTTGTTGGGTTTTTTTTCTGATTTTGAATATGAGATTTATCTATTTTTAAACATCATACAATTTCCATGGCCAGGAAGACCACGTCCTATTCAGCTGCAGCCACAACTTGAGTGTCTCTTCATCTGCAGCTTTTGTTGACAGAACTGCCACGAGTTACCACCTGGTTTCTGATCCCAGCTTCATGCAACTGAGTGGGACATTGTTTCATAATCCAGACTTATTTATGTTCCTCTCCTGAAACAATTAACTCATGACAAGACAAGTAATAATTTCAGAATGCTTTGTTATGAAAAGTATCTTTCTTCCCAAAAGGCACGTTAACTGTTTATTCCCTTTTCACACGTGTGGATCTTTTCCAACACTCCTGCAACATTTCTGTCTTGAAAATATAAAATATACGTGGTGAATAGTTAAAAATGATGCAAGGTAAGTATATCTCTCTGACTGTTACAATGCATTGATTTTATTAAGCAGTATCCCATTGTGCTAAGCTGCTGGAATGGAAATGTTACTACCTTCAAGCTTTACATTTTAGACATTTTTTAAACTTGAGGTTGACAATCCCCACAGGAGGTGGTGATGGATGCAAGGGGAGTGGCAGGGAAGACAGTGAGGAAAAAAATTATCATAGATGGAGCCAGCATTGCCACCATTTCTCTCTGTGTGATCTTATTTCTATATTTGTCTCATACCACAACCCTGTCTCCTAGGGATTTTTTGAACATCAACTTCATTAGTTACGAAGGCAGCAATCCATAACCAATTTTCTTTTCATGTCAAGCTTGTTCATGTATAAACCTGGCCCTTTTGTTGGAAACATTTGCAATTAATCCCACAAACAAAGAAAATGCAAATTGTACAGTCTACCCTAAGCAACCCTTCTGACTCAAGGCCCTGACCACTATCTATTATACTCTAAAATGAATTGAAATTCCCACTTTGAGTTTAACCTAATTTTCTAGTGATAATAGGCATGGATTCCCAGAAGCATTCTATGCATCTAGATAGTAACATCCTAATTTCCTTTCCTGGTAAATGTTTTAAATAAGATTTTAGCACCAAAGGAAATTAACCTTTAAATTAATTGTAATTATAAAATGCCATCACTGATTTTGTCTTCAGACTAATTACTTGCCATTATTTAAACAAACTGCACCTCCTCTGAGCTTTAAGTTTGTTTCTCTCTTTGCAGTGCCAAATGAACACAGACCAGACTGGGTAATGTTTGCCAAGCCCTGTGACACCTTGGACTGCTCAGGTCTATTTGCATCTCAAATGCAGCCAGATTTACTTGTCAGATCTTCCTGCCATGGCTTTCCCCCTGTGCTTCAGCCTCACACTCTGCAGTTCAGACATTTTAGGTACTTTCAAACCACAGAGCACACCTTGTGGGATACAGTGTCTGTGCCTGCTGCAGGTGAGAATCATAGACCCATGAGTCCTGATGGCATGCACCCATGGGTGCTGAGGGAGATGGCATAGGTCATTGCCAAACCATTACTTCACCATTACTTCAACCAGTTCCCAATCCATCTCACTACCTGATCATCCGGACCACAGAACTGGTTGAAGGAAAGAAGCCAGGGAGTTATGGTCAAAGGGATGGAGTCTAGTTGGAGGCCTGGAACTAGTGGAGTCCCACAGTGGTCAGTCCTGGGACCAGTTCTGTTCAACATCTTCATCAATGACGTGGATGATGGCACAGAGTCACTGTCAGCAAGTTTGCTGATGACACCAAACTGGGTGGAGTGGCTGACACAGCAGCAGGCTGTGCTGCCATCCAGAGAGACCTGGACAGGCTGGAGGGTTGGGCAGGAAGAAATGGAATGAAATTCAACAAGGGTAGAGTCTTGCATCTGGGAAAGAACAGCCCCAGGTATCAGTATAGGTTGGGGACTGACCTTGCCATTTATATGTCCAAAAGGTTGATGCTGTGCAGGCATCTCAGGGAATTTCCTAAATGTTCCTAAGCAGATTGTGAAAAGCACTTGGCACAGAAATAAAGTGATACCTGAGCATATTCTGCACTTCAATAGTGCCTTTCATCCCAGAAGCTTAAAGTTATGAAGCAATACACCTGTGAGTTTGTCCCTGACATTCCCATTTTAAATAGGAAACAGTAGTATGGAGAGGTTAAATAACCTGACCAAAGGTGGATGGCAACCTGTAACAGAGCTAAAAATAGAAAGTTTTTATAGCAATCAGAATTTCACATCTCTGGCATCTAATGAATTTAATATTGTCTTTTAGAAGAAAATCTTTGTTGTCACCTTCATACTTCCTAGGTCAAGCCTAGGATCCCAGAGTGGATTGTTTGGCACCAAGATTACTGGCACATAATTGGTATGATGTATTGCTCTCTGGTAGATATCCCCTATCTAGAAAGTTGTTTTCCTGGACATTTACAGTAATTCAATTAGAATTTTGAATTCGAGTTTTTTATGAGAGCAGTGAAATAATTTTAAAACTTATCTATAGAGGTTTCGTTCTCTTCATCCCCAAAAGCTGGTCTCAAGGGAACATGGAACTAAAATCTACTTAACCCAGTTGCATTTTTTTAAATTACTTTAACTTACATGGAAACAATGCCAAGAGAAAAGAAAATAATGTATGTCCAATTTGGATACCTGCTAGCATGAGATAGTGCAAAGGTTGTACCTCATAGTACTTGGGGAACAGTCAGACAGGTTGTATTTATTCTGTGATTGCCTTGCCATTGTGTTATGGTAGGTAAATGTTGTTTCTTCTCCTGGTCTGGCTCTGCAAACATGATTTCTGGATTAAGATTTCACTGTGAGAGACAGACTGAATTGGTGTTTTTCTCTAGGTTGGGGTTCCTTCCCAGCCAAAGCTGTCCCTACAATAACAAGCCAGTCCCCTTTCCCTCAACAGCACCTACAAAGTGAGTGTAGAATTCCTGCTTCAGTAACCCAGGTTTCTTTTTTTAATTGCTTACACACAAAAAGCCCCAGGAGGATGCTGTTTTATTGCTTACATTCCAGGGTTTTCCACAAAATATCTGTCTACTTAATAACATTTTCAAAAGTACATTGAATTTTCTTTTCATAAGGCAGTAACAGCTTATAGCAGGGAGCCAAACTGCTAGTGAGGAAATGCACATTAAACAAAAATTTCAATGTTATTAAAAATAATGTGCAGTCTTTGAAAAATGCAGGCCTAATATGATTTTGGAAAACAAACGAGTAGCTCTGATAAGTTTACAGCCTTTGAATGCCTCCAAGTAATGATTGTTGCTGACATTTCCATGCTTTATTTTTAATTGCTGCTGCTAATAATGCTAATGAGGTAAGAATGACAATGGCTTAGGCACAACAGTGGCAATTGCAAAGAGAGCTTTGAGTTGGTAGCAGCTGTGCTGGGCACTCTTCCTCCCTCATCTTTCCCAGATGGAGACCAGGGGCTCTCCAAGACTCAGAGTTCCTCCTTCCTATGCAGCTACAGGGACCACGAAGTGATGGGACCAAGAGAATTAGTCAGGGAAAAGCCACCATTGCCTGACTCTGGGAGATGGTTGCAGTTTGTCTCTGGTGCACCCAGTGGTACAGGGACTCTACCAGGAAGGAGAGCAGCTTCCTCTTTAATCCCTGATGCAGAATAAACCCAAAGCACATTGTTCTCATGAAAGGTGGTGTGGACTTGTGCTTTGATTGAGGGGGCTTGCTGCTGGATTTATTTGGTGTGCGAGTAATTAAATCCTCCAGAATTGCTGATTCAGCCCTAGTTATGACCCTGATTTGATCATTGTATTGTTCCATTCCTAATCCTTTAGTGAGGTTAGAGCAGGTTAATCTTTGTGAAATGTTTGCTTAATTCTACCCTTGCTCATTTATTCTCTTAATAAAGTCTGCATAAAGAATGGAGAAATAGTTATTCTTTCAGCTTGTTCCAATTACTCTGAGAGCAAAGCTAATTCAGCTGAAGCAGCTTAAGACCAACTTGATTGTGTTTCTACAGTTGAGGCTCTGTGCCAACAGAAGATGAGGCACCTTCTCTGCTCTGGAGTAGTGTTGATATGTTAATCTGGTTAAAATCTGGAATGTGACCATGCCTCTATATGTCTGTTGGATGCTGCATGACTTTGTTTTCTTGTTTAAAGCCTTGCTGCTCACTCCTGTTGGGCTCAGTGTTTCTGTCTCCTTTGCTCCTCTTCTGTACAGCTGGTGCTCCCATAAACAAAGAAGAAGAAATGAAATTAAATATATGTGTCTTCATCATCCCCATCATGAGAAACAAAAAGCTTTTTCTCTTGGCTCTGTCTCATCAGAAAGGCTTTTTCTATTGACTTGGTCTCCAGGATTTGAGATTAAATGTCCCTTTGGTATGATCCAATATGGTTATCATTTTGGTCCACTGTGACTGGCAGACATCCTATTTTTTACAGGCATGAGTGGCCCTGAAAAGCAGAGATCTAGATTTCTCCTGTAATCTCTGGGAATACAGAGGTGGGTAAGGGGATGAAGGTATCTTTTTGTTGTTCATCATGGGCTACTTCAGCAGCTAAGAAAGCAGACCAGAGGTATGGGCTGGATTTGTTGTGATGAGTGGGGATTTGCCTCAGTTCCTCAGGAGGGTGTTTACAGATGGGTAAGATGCCTCTTTGGCTGGAAGAGGATGCTTGGATGAGGTGTACTGACAAAGTAACAAAAGCCTCAAAATAGGCAAGATGACAGCAAGAAAAGGTTCAAATAAGCATGACAATCTGTGGCTTCTGAACAACAGGGAGCTCCCACCACAATGAAGAGAAAACAACACCATATTGGCTGTGGTGTTTTGCTGCCAGGAATGCTGCTTTACAGACCACAGGAGAAATCTCTCAAACATGCTCCAACTTCTGTGCTTCTTTGGTGAGCCAACTCATAAGTCCCTTTCTTGCTTTTTACTTATACCATGCCCTAAAAGCATTACAGGAAAAAAGTGAAGAAGAGATTCAAGTCCTTAGAAGAGAGGGCAGAATAGTATTAAACAGGATTTTGTTTTGTGGGGCAAGGAATCCCTCTCTCCAGCTCTGTGGATAGTGAATGCACTTAACAGGAAAGGAGTAAAAAGACTAAAAGACTAAAAAGACCTATTTGTGACATACTGCTGCTCCTCATGCCTGTCCCAAACTCTTTTTCTTCTTATGCTTTCCATCCTTCTACAGAAACACAGAGACAACTGAAATGAGCAAAGCTGGAAAGACCTCCGAAGCGTGGTTTGATTTCAGCACTAAATCTCCCCTTGCTGGCAAACAGTGGCACTGTATTGCCAATAGATGATGGGTTTGCAGCTATTTTCTAAGCAGAAGAACACACAAAGGAACCCCCACCAGCCCTAGCAGTGCTCTCAATCAAATAAAAACCCTTTAGCTTCCTGGTGCACAGCTCTCTCTAGGATTCATGTATATTTTATCAAAGTTACATGCAGTTCTGATACTTGTTTCTAAAGTGCTTCAGTATGAATCCCAAGATGTAGTGAAAGGCTGCAGTGGCCCTTTTTAAAAAATCAGGGTTAGAGCACAGAAAAAAATGAAACATCTTGACTCCAGAGCATGAAATAAGAGGATATTCTGCATTTTTTTTTTTTTTTTTCCCCAAGAAGTGCTTTTGCAAGCCAACACACAAGTCAACACAGAAAAGCTATATCCTCAGTGGCAACCAATTACTGTGAAGACAGTTAATAACAATCTGGATAATTAAATAATTTAAAAAAATCCCCACCAACTAGCTTGTATTTTCTAATTAGAATTTTTTCTTTTTTAATTTTATGTCTTAAGCTAAGCTATGAGAAAAAAAGCACCAGTTATCTTTTCAGAAGAAAGGACTATATATATTTTTAACCTGCATTTCACCACTTGTTTGTCTTTCAGGAATTTTCATATTTTAGATCAAGGATGGACAGAAAGAATGTTCTGGCTACAGTATAATAAGGTTGAAGTCAGCAAGAGCCAGCATAGTGGAGAGCTGATCTAAAAATAATAATAAAAAAAAAAATCATATTGTATGTAATAAAGCTTTAGTACTTACAGCTGTCCTCTTCTTCAGTAATACATTTCACAACATAACAGGCATAGATGAAGCCCACCAGCTGAAACAAAATATAATTGCATTAGAGGTAAAGCAAATAAAATAGAAAAAAAAGTGTTCATTTTAGAAAAGACACAACAGAAACAGAAATAGCAAAATTCACCAGATTCCGTTTGATCAGGTAATGATAATTCTTCACAACAATTTGATAATTTTAATTGGAAATAGGGGAATTTTGAATCTTTCTTGAAAAACACACTTCAATACAATTTCCAAAAACTGATCAAAAATTTCTGTTACCTAGTTGGTTTCTTTTTAATTGCTGAGAATGAGAAAAACAAATGGGTTGTTGGATGGAGAGACTTTGAGCCACTGAAGATGTAAATATTTCAAAATCAAATTTGTTATTCAACAAAACCCTGTCTTCTAGAATAACTCTTATTTTTTAGCAGTACCTTGCCAGATAAACTGAGGAAAAATTCAGTGTGCTTATAAAGTGGCTTTATAGTAACATTTATCACTTGAAATTAGGGCTGGGGATTAGTGTGACTCTTTCATATCTGGAATAGCCTCCAAGCCTTAAGACATATCTTGCACATTGGATAGGTCTGGATGTGTTTCCATCAGCATCTTATGCTGCAGCTGGCAAATCTGTATCTTGGTCCCTTCATGCTTCTTCTCAGAGCATGCCCAGAAGTTACTTGGAAACAGAAACAACAGGATTTAAAGAAAATGAAAATCTGGAGTGGCTCTTGAGTACCATGGCAGATTGCTTATCCTGCACTATCATCTGAAAAAAAATAAAAAAGGGAATAAATGGCCAATATCATAAATGCCATGAGCCAAGTATCATGTGAGTCCTCTGTTAGCCTCTCCACCAAGGTGTGTTGGGGCTGAGAAGTTACACTAGAAGCAAGAGAACAAATGCTGGAGCAGTGGCACGTGCAGTGTATTGAATGCTTTGTACAGCTTCCCTCACTTGTAGGTCTTCAGAGTTTACTGATTGCCAACAAACTATTTTTCATCCTTTAGCTTATCACTGAAGTTTACATGGTAGGAAGTCAAAAGAATTCAGGTTGTTTGATCTCTTTGTAGGGAAAAGTGAGCCCTGCTGTCAAAATGTGTTATTCTTTACAGGTCATCTCACAGAGAGCTTTTCATGAGCTGCAAACCTAAGTATATAGACTTTGGGAATTAGTTCTTTATATGGATAATAAAAATGCCTAAAGCTCCAGCCAGGACTGAGCTCTGTGTGTACATGATGTAAAACCTATCATCTCCAGATGAGGGAGATAATGATCTTAATTTCAGACAAAGTAATCAGTGGGTCAGACAGTATAAAGGGTGAAATCTAAGAGAAGACCATGTATTGTTATGAATTCTGGTTAGTGTAAGTTGATTTTATTTTATTTTTTGTTAATGCAAGGTGCACCTACAAACCACCTGCAATATTGTGGGTTCTTAGAGCCCTCAATATTACCCATATACTTGAAACACAAACTAATCCATAGTTTCCTAGTGCCTTCATGACCAAGGCATTGACCATGCCTAATTTACTACAGATGTTCCTGGTATTTCTGTTAGTTTTCTATGTGGAAAGCTCTCCATACCTATACATTCTAGCTTCTAACATCTGTATGGGTAAGAGACAGCTAAAGGGCAAAAAACCAGCCAACCAACCAACCAACCAAAAATACAACCCAAAACAAACCCCCCAAAAAACCAAAAAAAGGTCAGCCTGAAGATTTCAAGATTTTCCTCAAGACTTGATTTGGAGATCACACTGCAGTCAGCATACATGTTGTCTGCTAACTGCTTAAGTTCCTGTTGGGATCCCAGAAGCTGTATTACAACAGAACTAAATCATTAATATTGTCATTTATTATAAATCTGCCTTATAGTGCTGCTGAGAAGACTTTACACCTGGGAAGAATGAAATATTCACTGCTGGACACAAAGAACACACTGTACCAAGAACAGTGGCATTCAGCTAATATCAGGATTTCTTCTCTGGTCATTTTATCAACTCTTTCCTTAGGTTTCTTGGCTTCAGGACAGAGGACTAATTTGCTCCACTGACTTATGCTCTGCATAACCTCATTGACTTCAATGACATTACATGAGGTTTAATTCAGCAACAAATTAGACCTAGGAAGGTTGTTCATAAATGATTCCATTCTTGGATGTGAACCTTGGCTTAATAGTTTCTCTGTTCTCTTNATCAGATGAGCTTGGTGATTAAGAGTGCCTTAATGCTAGAAATTGTTCTGTCCTCAATACAAATGGAAGTTAGTTTCCCATGAGATGAGAGTTCATGAAATAAACCTCTCCTTTCCCACATTTCCCACATTTATCTAACCCTTTGATTGGTACACATCACATAATAGTTTCATTTTTCTCTATTTTAACCAAAAATTTATCAGTTCTGGTCCAGTGATAGCTATTCAGGTTTTATCTTCTAAATATATCATCAACAGAGGGCTCACACTCAGAGATGAGGTTCAGAACAAAAAGTGGCAGTTTTTACTTTAAGCATGCTCGATGGCCCAAGCCCATGGTGACTACTGAGACCTCTGGGATAGACCAGGAACATTCTCCCTCCCTAGTGGAGAACTTGTGTAGGAAGAGTACAGCTCAACTGTGCATGTAGCAGAGATTCCTTGGGGACCAGTCATCTAAAATAGTTAATTCACCCAAGGATGAGGTCTTGCACAAAATCTACCACCTTTGTTAGAGTGCAACATGCATTTCTTTACCTTGTTTCTCTAAGATAATCACACTGCAACATACCTATGTAGATCAAAAAATAAAATAAATACCAAACAAGATACTTCACTGAATACACTCCAATACACTGGCATTTTATTAATTATGGAATTAAGTTAATGCATTTAATTGCTATATTACAGCTATATATTTTAAACAAAAAAGTAGATGCAATATTCCCTACCCAAGCCAGTGATGCCCTTTTATGATGCTAGAGACTCTTAGCAGATCTTGAGTGTTCTGGGAAGGTACTTCCAGATCTGCTCAAAATGTCAAGAAGTGCTGTGATCAAATGTAATCAGATTTGATATTGATCAAACCCCTGTCTTGCCATTTTTTCTCACTTCTTTTCTGGAGATGAGTGTTTCTGTATGTTGCAAGTAACAGCAGATTTGGGAAAAAGGCTGAAAAATGAAAACCCATAATTCCTGGTCAAGACCCCCATGTTTCCATCTTTTAAAGCAATGTTTATATAGATAATTATGAGGAGTTACCTTTATTAAGCTGAACAACTAAAACCAAAGAATGACAAAAATGAAAATACAAAAAACTAAAAGTGTGTAAGATCTGAGTGGGATAATGTGATGAAGAGAAGGCTCAAGATGGAGATTAATATGATAAAAAAAAAAAAAAAGAAAAAGTGAGACAGAAACCTTCTCAATATCTGTAGAATTAAGACAGTGTCATGGGGGTTCTAAAGATGTCCCTTGCAAAAACCCTTTCAAGCATGATTTCACTGCCTGAAGCAGTGCTGCATCAGTGAGTGAACAGCTTTACTAGAGTGTAATATAAAACTCAAGCTATGTTCCATGGAAACTACTCTGTTGAGGTAAGCCTTTATTTGTGTTTAACATTATGAGGATTCTGTCATTCCTGCAAGTTTAACTATTTCATCATAAAAAGAGCACTGGATAACTATTAATAGCAGGCCAGGTTACTGATGGGGAATATAATGGCCTTGCCATCATTATTCTACCAAGTTAGCCATCTACGTGCTGTCTAGAAAGACTAATTCATTAGTATGGCTGAGTAGGTTTATTTTGTGCAATAAGATAATTATTAAAGAAAGTGTTAAATTACCATGTTTTCTCTTTCCTTTCTTCAACTGAAATCTGCCTCAGAGCTTTTTTTTTTTTATATTTTCTTTCAGCAGGCATGGTCAAAACATGTATCATAAATACAGATAAATCTAGACATACTGGTAAATAGAACTATGATAAAAATGGCATTTATTTTATCTGGTGAATCATAATCTTTTTATATCAACTTTCTAGAAGGTGCTTAGCATAACGTCTGTTTTTATTTCCCAGTGAACTATTTAATTTTCTGGAGGTTTCCTTTTTGTATAAGCATTTGAATATCACTGTGAAGACCTGCTGGAATGCTTTTGTTTGAAATGCTGCTGGGAGCTTGAGAACAGCTCTGTCTTGTTCAGGGCAGCCATTCCCTCAGAGTCCTCCCTGGCAAGCTTTTTCACCTGATGAATTGAAGAGACCACAGGGGCACTGAAAATCACAGCACTGTGGCTTGTCAGA
>VYZU01085948.1:0-16956 GCA_013401355.1 Ceyx cyanopectus
TGTTGTTTTTTTTTAAAAAAAGAGTCCTTGCTTAGGACAGTCATTAAATTATTCACAGTTATCCTTTAAAACATTTTGATATAAAAGATATGTTGAGAACTAACTGGCTCAAAATATGAACTGGTCATGCACACAATGTAATATTTTTTCCTTATGTCATAGGTATATTTTTGTTGCACTCCAAGATATAATAAAATATTCAATATGATGTACAAATAAACCTCTTTGGTTGTATTGCACACACTTCTGTTGCAATGACCCTGGGTATACATGACAGTGACATTTGGAATCTTTCACTCAGCATCTGTGTACATGAGTATCAATAGTTTTGAAGCAGAAGGTTATTAACTATGACTAAAAATAACACCACACACTTCCTGATAAGGATCCTTGTCCTGCAATTTTATCTCATTATATAAAAGAACTTATGAACAGTATTATGATTGGCAGATCGTCTAGGTCTGTTCATGTCTTTCTGCTAACCAGCGAAGTACGTTGTGGATATATATTAGTAAAGAAAAGATAAAAACATCTTCAGCATCTTCAAGGTTTAATAATGTGAATTAAAAAGATATACACTACTCATTACATAGCATATTATGGAACTCACTGTTTGAGATGGTAGTCTTGGTAGAAGAAAAGGATTAAGACAATACAGATGTCACAACACTGTGCAGGTATGGTGTCAGAAGATAATCACCCACAAAAAATACTAATCCATGTCCAGTAGTATTTCCTCATGTAGCTATGACTTAGGAGCACCAAATACAACAGCTGATGATTTAAGTTTGATCCAGCATAACAGGATTAAAGAGCAAGTAACAAGTACTCCACTTAATGTATGAACCATCAGCTGTACAAATGTAAGATGGGAAACAGGCCAAACGGGGATGATCTGGTGATTATAGTGGATTGCTAGCTGAGTATGAGTTAACTGTGTCATGTTGCTACAAAGAAAGCAAATATCAGACTGCTGGGTACGAACAGAGCATCGTATGAAAAATATATATCCAGTAATCCTTCTACTTACTCAGCACCTATCAAACATTAGTTGAAATGCCGTGGCCAGAAATGTGCCCAGCAAGTTAAATGTAGCACAACTGGAGATACACTTGTGGGAACTGAACTGTAGTTCAGATGTACAGAAAACAACTTGTAACAGTAAGGACAGTGAAGCACTAGGATAGATTTCCTAAAGATCTCGTAAATACCCTGTCTTCGGCAAAACTTAGGATCAGGCTGAGGTAAGATCAGGCTGAGGAAGTATCAATCATTGCATTGGACTGAGGAATGGTTTGAATGACTTTTCAAAGGTTTTCTATCAACATTTTTTATGACTAATCACTTCCTTAATGTCCTTTTTTTTTTTTTGCTAGAGAGGTACAGAAAATGGGTATACAATATCTTATTAGATTTGTAGTTAGAAAAAAAGGAAGACTATTTTCTTCAAAAGAGCTGTAGTAAGACTCTTGAATGGAAAAACTTCTAATTCTGAATGAAAGCAAGATTTGTTCTTCCTTTGATCTGAAAAGAAGTATGCTTTCCAAAATAAGGTTCATCATGGGCTACAGTGATCATGCAATGGTGGAGTTCACAGTCCTGAGGGTCAAGCAAAGAGTAAAGTCAGAATCCTGAATTTTAGGAAAGTAAAATTCCAGTTCTTCAAGGAGTTAGTCAATAGGACCTCCTGGGAAACAACCCTAAGGGGCAAGGGAGCAGAACAGACTTGTCAGACCTTTAAGGATGTTTTCCATAGAGTGCAAGAGCTCCTGATCCCCAGGTGTAAGAAATACAGAATCACAGAATGATAGGGGTTGAAAGGTAGTCCAACCCCTTGTCAAAGAAGGTTCACTTAGAGCAGGTTGCACAGAATCACATCCAGGTGAGTTTTATAAGTCCCCACAGAACAAGACTCCATGACCTCTCTCATCAGTTTGTTCCAGAGGAAACTCTCCTAATAGTCTTTGTATCCCTCTATTGTATTCTCTCTGGTAATTCCCTGGTTCTCTTGAAATAGGGAGCCCAGGACTGGACACAGTACTCCAGCTATGGCTACACTAAGGCAGAGCAGAGATAGGGGAGTAACTCCCTCCATCTGCTGGTCACACTTGTTTTAATGAACCCCAGGATAGTAAATCAGACATGGCTGAGTTGGGATCGGCTGGTCAAGCTAAAGGGAAAGAAGGAAATGTGCAGGCAGTGGAAGCAGGGAATGGTATTCTGGAAGAAGTATAGGGACACTGCCTGGATGTGTAGGGTGGGGTCAGGAAGGCCAAAGCATAGATGGAGCAGAATTTGCAAGGGAACACAAAGGCTTCTATGGGTATATCAGCCAGAAAAGGAAGTTAAAAGCAAGTGTACTTCTCTTGATGACCATGACTGGCAAGCTGGTAACAATGGATGAGGAGAAAGCTGAGGCACTCAACAACTTTTTTTGCCTCAGTCTTCTCTGACAGCCTCTCTTCTTCACACCTCCAGAGTTGATGGGTCACAAGACAAAACCTCTGGAAACTACTGATCTGTCAGCCCCACCCCTGTGCCTGGGGAGATCATGGAATAGATCATCCTAGAAGCTGTGCTGAAAAACGTGAAGGACAGGGAGGTGATTCAACAAAGCCAGAATGGCTTCACCAATGGCAAGTTCTTTCATAGTAACCTTCTAAGATGGAGTGACTACATTAGTGGACAAGGGAAGAGCTATGGTTGTTGTCTATCTGGACTTCCATAAGACCTTTAATATGGTCACTCCAAACCTACTTATTTCTAAATTGGAGAGAGAGGCTTTGATGGGTGGACTGATCAGTGCATAACAAATTGGTTGTCTGGTTGCATCCAGAGGGTATTGGTCAATGGCTCACTCTCCAGATGGAGACTGGTGACAAGAGGTATACCTCAGGGGTCCTTACTGGGACCAGTGCAGGAGGGGTTGGACTAGATGATCTTTAAAGGTATTTCCAACATAAAGTGGATTTTATGAATAAAACTGATTTTTTTTTTCTTAAGTTGATTTAGCTTATTTTAGCTTTTGTTTCTGTTTTGTTGGTTTTATTTTAGCTCTGAAGTACAGAATCTACTCATAAAGCTCTGTTATACTTTAAGTGAACACCAAAAAAAGTTCACTTACACATGGTTTGCAGATGTTTCCTTTTATTAGTCACAAAAACTATTTAAGTATAATCTTGTACGAAGATTTTGTGTGATTGATGGAAGCGTTTATCTACTTCATGCAATTTAGCAATCAATGGAAGCAGGAGAGAAATCAGGACTTTCTGATCAATTTTCCCTTATAATTTGTGTAGTTGGGTGTAAAAACACCCAGGATGGTTTTCTGTAGTAGCTAGAGCTGTAAGGTAAAGGCTTTTTTATTTTTGTTTTCAGAAAGTCCAATGAGAATTGATTATTTAAAGTATGAACCATATATATTCTGTTTTGTGCAAACATCATCACTGACTCCTTAATATTTTTTTTCTCATGTGAAGGACCTGCAAGAGATCTTATTTTTCAAGTCATGTCCTTCATTGAATATTTGTTGAAGTTATGCCTGTGGAGGGGAGAAAATAAGATAAACTATTCTTTCTTGTTGTTGTTTTTTGAGTACTGGAAAAGAAACTACTGTAAAAATAAATTTTAAATTATCAATTCTAACATGAAAGTTAATGGAGAGAGGACCTCAAGATACCATTTCCCTACAGCACATTTCCAGGACTGTTGGATGGCCTACAAAGGTGTAAACATTAGTCAGAGAGAATCAAAACTTTAAATCAGGACTGGATGTCCCTCAAGAAGATATTAACTTGATGCATGAATTATTGGTTCAGATTTTATGACCTGTTATACAGGTGGTTGGAATAGATAATCATAATGGTTCTTTCCATCCATATAATATATGAATAAATTCAGCATAAGCACATTTAGAGGCAAAAAAATAAATAAATTACTCAGTGGAAACAATCTAAATAACAATAACTACAATAATGAAAAAAAGCCCGACATATCACCAAGAAATGCCTTTAAATTTTATACTGTCTTTAACAGAGAAAAAAAAAACAAAACAAGAAAATTATTACTTTCCATTTTCCCCATTCTCAACTCTACATTGAGAAAAATAATGATAATAAAAGAGTAAAAATCTATGATTCTGAGAAGTGGCCTTAAACTTGCTGCTTTCTTGTGCATCACTGTGGCAACTGACATGTTGGCCAGCTCAGCAGGTTTTCAAAGATATAATAAATGCAAGTTGTAAACTTAAAAATATGATTTCTGGCTGAATAATATGGACTGAGTAATAAGAAAACAAGTAAAAAAAAATGCTGGTGCTACATGAATAAAAAGATAATAAGTGAAAAAAAATTTGTATTTTCACCAGAGCACTTATACTGTGCTAATGATCATGGCAAAAATATGCTGTAGTCATTAAAGTAGCTGATATAAGTGAAGAGCACACAGGGAGCAGAAACACAGAGTAAGAAGTGGCCACTGAAGTCACAATTAGTAATATAGACTTACTTTTTAACAACAGAGGTGTTAACAACACAGCAGATTACCCTATCACCATATTGCTGTTTAAAGAATTAATTTAAAACAAACCACTGTTGGCATGCTTGGAAATGACATCCTTAAGGAACAAGATAACATAGCATACAGAACTGGAAAATAATTTAATGGTTATCTCTTTATTACTGGATCTGGGAGTGCTTTTAAGTTAATGGTTACAGGTACACTGCAGCTCTTTCTCTCCCTTTCAGAAATGCCCCTTCTGTCATAGGTCTCATGTTAAGATTTGCAGCCCAGACAGGAGTTCAGATTTAAAAAGTCTTCAAAGTCCTTATTGAAGCACTTCCCGTGAGCCCATAGAACATTTCTTTCTAAACCTGCTATTGTAAGCAACTATATCACTCAATTTAATTCCAAATTTAGGAATCTACAACTTAAAAATAATTTCTTATATTCTAATGACTTACAGTTGCAATAGAGAAACATTTAAAGACCATTCATGTTATTAAGTGACAATGTGTATCTTTTCATTCTGTTGAAATTTATTCTTTAGGTAAAATAGAATATCTTCCCACTTCTATTTTACTAGACTCAAATCTTCTCCAACACAAAAGGTTTTTAAAGCCCTTGATTATATTAACAATATGAGCCTTGTAAATATGTTAAGGCTTTACCCTCCCTGGTACAATCCTCCTTCCTAATGGTTTACAGGTGTTTACAGATGTTAGGGGTTGGAAGGGAACTAGAAGATCATCTAGTCCAACCTCCCTGCCTGAGCAGGATCACCTAGACCAAGTCTCTCAGGAACAGATCCAGGTGGGTCTTAAGTGTCTCCACAACTTCCTGGGCAGCCCGTTCCAGAGCTCTGGCACCCTCACTGAGAAGAAGTTTTTCCTTGTGTTGACCTTAAACCTCTTGTGCTCCAACTTGCACCCATTGCCTCTCGTCCTGTCATTGGATGACATTGAGAAAAGTCTGGCTCCATCCTCCCTACACTCACCCTTAACATATTTATAGATATTAATGAGGTCCCCCTTCAGTCTCCCCTTCACCAGGCTAAAGAACCCCAGCTCTCTCAGCCTCTTCTCATAAGGGAGATGCTCTGTTCCCCTAATCATCTTGGTGGCCCTACACTGAACTCTCTCCAGTAAATCTCTGTCTTTTCTGAACTGGGGTGTCCAAAACTGGACACAGTACTCGAGGTGGGGTCTCACCAGTGCAGAGTAGAGAGGGAGGAGAACCTCACTTGACCTGCTGGACACACTTCTCCTAATGCATCCCAGGATGCCATTGGCCTTCTTGTCTGAAAGGGTGCATTGTTGGCTCATGGTCATCCCCCTGTCCACCAGGACCCCCAGGTCTCTTTCTCCAGAGCTGCTCTCCAATACATCAGCTCCCAGCCTAAACTGATATATGGAGTTGTTCTTCCCCAGATGCAGCACCCTACACTTGCTTGCTGGGATTGTACATATTTTGGGGGGAGATAAGTCAAATGATGTTGAATAGTATGTTCTCCTGTTTTTATTTTCCACTTGCTCAAATATTCTCCACATCTATTATGTATACTAAAAGCACTTTTGTGAATATCAGTACATGACTGGCTAGTTTTAACAATCAATAGAAAAAAAAAAAGAAATTAAGATGATCAAATAATTTTATAGGACCCTGACTGAATTAAAAAAATAACACTCAATATAAAAATGTTTAATATTAATGTTTCCCTTTCTTTGACATTTTTGAGGGAAGATATTGTATTTTCTTGGAAGTAAAAATAAAATATTTTCATTTCAGTGGCATCTATTATTAATATATGTTAATTACACTTACAATTTAAAAGTATATTATAGTGTTCTACAGTCATTTGAACAAGATATTGTGAAAGGTTACATCAGTGTTTCCAAAACAATATATTTAAACCCTGTGACTCTATAAAATACCTTGAAAATTTGACTTCTGTTCTGACAGGAAATTATGGTTATGCAAAATATTGGATTTTCTTATTAGATAGTAGTTTCTATTTTCTTACCAGCTCTACTAACACCTGAGTAACAACTTTGTGGCTTGATAAATTGCTTCTTACTGGAGAATATAAGATTTTTCTAAGTAGAATAGATATACAGTGTATTCATAAAGTAACACACAAATAATCATGTAATATGCTTGAAAAAATATTTATCTAAAATGACAACTCAGTGTGTTTAAAAGTGTGAAGTTCCATACTCAAGGAATTAAGATATAGCTTAAATTAAGTTGTAGAATTTTGACTTATTAATAAACTATTAGTGACTAAGGAAGCTGTTCCCACCCAACTCCTTAACTATTACCCATTGTCTTTGTACTGTTCAACCACAATCTTCCTTTGACTGATGTAGTTTAGGACTGAAATCCAGGAAAGGGTCCTAGCATGACCTCTCATCTAATTTCCACATTAGATTTCACTAGCGTAGGATGGAAATAGCAATGGAAAGATGTCTTGATACACAGCATTTTCAAGACCAATTTAGGGGCAGTTTTTGGCACAATCGCAAAGTTGGAAATCTCCAGTCCCCTTGGACATGAGAATAGAATCATAGAATCATAGAATGATTTGGCTGGAAGAGATGTTGAAGAGTACTGGTCCTAACACTGAGCCCTGGGGAACACCACTTGTGACCGGCCACCAAGTGGATCTAGCTCCATTCAGCACCACTCACTGGGCCCGGCCATTCAGCCAGTTCTGCACATGCATCCAAGCCATAATAATAATTTTCCTCAAAAACAACAAAACTGTTGTGAATCCACTGTTAAGAGAATTCACACAAATGTTGTGAGATAGTATAAACCATAGTATTTTCCGAATTAGCAATAGACCTCAAAGGCAGAACTATCCAATTATGGAAAGGAGCCCATGTGCCAGCACAGCACAGTGATGACAATAGAAAAGCTCTTGCAGCTCTGCAAGCCAAGCCATAGTGGTACTAATATGAATATAATTCAATGGCTATGCCATAGAGAGGATCTGACCTGAGCGGATTATTTACTCTTTTATATTTCAATGTAATGTTACTTTCCTTGGACTTTAACCAGGGCACAAGTTTTTGGTGCCAAAATTTTCGGAAAGTTATAATTTAATACATCTCATCCAAGAAAGCCATCAGATCTCAAATTGCTTAGATGTGTGTTCAAAGAAATGACAGGTAGAAAGACAAAGGGAAATGCTTCATGATAAAGCTGCTTTCTCACAAAAATGTCCCTCCAAAGATCAGAGATCTTAATAGATTTTCTGTTATTTTCAGTAAAATTCAGAACAGATGTCAAATGAATCAAAATACTTGAACTTGCAAATAGGGTTAATGGTTGGACATGATGATCCCAAGGGTCTTTTCCAACCTGAATGATTCTGTGATTCTGTGAAAATTATAAGGAGAAAAAAAAAAGCTTCATAATGCTGTTTCTCTGGGGTTTTTTTTCTTGCAAAGCTGTATCCATCATGTGACATTTTTTTCATTCCATGATTCTGTGATGACAAGTCAATTAAAAACTAGAACCTACATGAAGCAGTGTTCTATCACCTGAGACATTTATGTTTTGGTATTCAGATAAACCTGAACAAACAGTATGTTTAAAACAGAATGAGAAATTATTTCCTTGAATTATTTCTGTGCTCTGTACTTTTCATGCATGATAAGATTTGGATTTTTTCCAAAACATTTACCCAGACCTACTTTCTAACTGTGTACTTTTAATACTCTTTAAATTAAACAGTTTTTCTTGTGATCTCATGAAGAAACTGAAACTGCAGTGGAAAAGTGAACAACACTACCGGTAGAGTATTCTGTAACTGGAGATGGAAAACTCCATTGTGGGAAAAGTCACTTGATTAAGTAATTGATTAAAAATAAATTATATCCTCAAAATAAGTTTACATTAATGTTATGTATGGACAACAAGCGGAAACATTTCTAGAGCATGTAACTTTACATCTCATTGACTGAAAAAACAAAAAACTTTTCTATTCATTATGTTTTCAACAACGGAATTGATTTGTTCTTCCTGCTTTACATCCTTCTTAAGGCCTTCTCTTTTTTCTTCCTTTCTATAACAAAACTTTAACATTTCTCTTAAGGATAATACAATCATTTATTTTTAACATTGAAATCACTGAATTTGAACAATTTAATGCCTTTTGAAAAACCCAGAAAACAGATTAGAAGGTATTATACACTACATGATGTATTATATACTATTGTTTCTTTGCTGATGCTTTTGAAAAGTTCCTTTTTCTTTCATTGGAGGAATGTTGTGAGATGCTACACAGCCATCTCTTCTGCAGGCTGTGTGAGCCCCTGTCCGTTGCCCTCCCCTCACAGCAAAAGTGCTCCATGCTGTGCCATCGTAGCAACTCTCCACCAAACTCACTAGTTTATCAATATCTTTCTCTTCATACCCACTTTTTTTTTCTACACAAGATACATTTCCTTAGATCAAACATTTCATTTTTGTTTAACAATTCCTTTCTGCAAGGTTGGAAGTCAGGTTTAGTTTATGAATAAGTATTAGCACATACAGACAGATAAATGTTTCTGAAAGTGATTGCTCACAGAAAAAGTAGGCATTCTCAGCAGGTTTCAGAAAAAAACCTCCACAAAGGAGCCTCAGTGCACTGCAGGAAATCAGTTGTATTGCCCCTGCAATAGTTCTCTTGGGACATCATTCATGAAATGGAAATCCCCCAGATTGTTGTCATCTCTGCCTGGTAGAGCAGAGCTGGTTCAGTTAAAAATGGATGTCAGAATAAATTAATCAATTAGTCTCCTTAATGTGCCAAATAACAGAGTGAGCTCACTTTTGATGATCAAAAGCATTAGTGTTTTTATTGGAATTTGGGACAAACAAATGCAAGGAGCAATGCACAGGCTAAGAATCTGATTCTTAAAAGGAGAATTTTAGCTTGAAGGCAACAGAAATAAGCAAATTCGTAGACAAGATAATTTTGGTTAATAGTCAGATGACTGGAACAAACTCTTTCTGATGTTAATTTAGTGTAGCCTGGAAAAACAAAACAAAACAAAACAACAAACTTTTTTCCTACTCTCTTTCATTACATTTTCGAAATTTATCCGTATGGGCATTCATCTTACAGTTGAAATGAAAAGGGAAGGCAAGACAATACTCCAAGAAATCTGCTATTGAAAAATAATTTGAAAATAATATCTCTATAAAACTCAGCCAAATAAATAATTCTAAATATTAGGTACATGACATAAAATGTTTTCCTGATTTAATATTCTGAATTACATACTATCATCACTTTAATAATTGTAATGAAAACCATGATAATGTATTGTAGTTTATGTTAAAAGTAATCTCACTCCCAAAATTAATGCTCAATGAATAGTTGATTTAAAAGCAAGAAAATGCACAAACAAAAAAAACCTCAACCAAAAAAAAGTTATTTCTAAAACAAAATCCAGGAAAAGGGAAACAACAATGAAATTTTCAATGACTGGTTATTTCAAAAGAAAATAAAAATAACATATTATAAATTGTATTTCAAATGTCAGTAGATAAAAACAAGGATTTGTCTGAGATGTTTGGATTGGGTTTAAGTATCATAAAATTTTTGTTCAGCAACAATATGGTCACATGCACACAGCCTCTCCTCTTGTTCTCTGCACCATCCCTCAATTTCTTTTCCTCAGGCTTTTTACCTTCAACTGCCCATCTTGAGAGAAAAACTTCCAAATAGCCCCAGCAGTCACAATTTTTTTCAGTTCGTTTTCTGCTTCATCTAACATGGCTATAATAGTCATGTCCCAGAATGCTTCACACCTGTCCATCATAATGAAAGATGAGCTGCCACCAGATACTGCTCACCTAGTAATAAGAAAGAGCAAAGTATTTGGATCTGTATATGACACAGACTGAGAGGTTTGCTAATGAAGATGACATATTGAAAAGACAACTAGATAATTAGGTTTATGAATAACTAAAAAACATACAAAAAGCCAGATATAAAGTTCGTATCAGGTTGAGTGAGCCAGATATATTGTGCATGAGTGGAAAAGAACATGGTGAGGTTACTTAGGTACTAAAAACACATTTTGAGAGGTCCACTAATTTTTAGCAGTTAAATAGTTTTTAAATGAAAGGAAGAGACAATACACTGGAAAAGACAGAAACAGAATCTGAATGACTGTGTTAAGCACTTTGTGCATGACATCAGTTGCACTCTGGAGGTGAATCTCCTTGCCGACTATACACAGAATTTGGACCATTATCTTAGGTACACACTTAACTTGAAATGTCTAGTGTTACTGAGATTATTCCTTTCCAGTAATTCCTTTAAAATAATGTCAGTACAGATGTCACAATGGCCAGATCAAATTCTAAATAATTGACAAATATGTTAAAGCTGCAAGTCAACTTCACCAATAGAGGATAATATCCTCTCTTAAAGTCATTTTAGCTTTTCTTTAGTTCTGCCTTTTAATTGCTCTTCAGACAAGTATTTATTTTAGTTGAGTACTGTGATTTCTGAGAAATACTGGCATTTAGTTTTTATATAATGCTAGTACTGTGTTACCTACATAACCCTGGCACTTCAGCTCATTTTAGTCATTACCCCTCCTAACACCTTTATGGAACAATTGAATCACAAAAGAGTTTTAAGGGGACTGTGAAGCTTTGGACTTGGAGATGTAAACTATAATAGCCTAGACTTGAATTTCATAACAGAAGAAGCAAAATAAAATAATTTCACCCATAGTTTATGAGTGGTTTTCTCTGGGTTTTTTTTAGGATGTATGACTTAATAACTGCCTCAGATTCTCAGTGCCAGTTGATGACTGTCAGAACCAAAAACTATGCATTTTCTCTAGATAATTTAATGTCTTATAGTACATAGAGTTGAAGTTCAACAGGTGTCACTTATACTCCACAAAAACTATTTTTGTCTTTTTAAAATGAGTGATTTATAAACATTTATATTAAATTTGATGTTTATATTAGTAAATCGTACAAATAAAATGATGGGGACATATTTTTTTCAATATAGAATGTGAAAAAAATCTAAATTATTGTTCAAAGTCTGAAAAGAAAAAGTAAAAAGCAATAGATGCTTGATGGCAATAAGGAAGCAGTCTGTCTTATTACATACAAAAGTGCTGAGTGAGATTAAAAGTTATCCTGAAAGACACTGAGATTCCAAAATGTAAAGATGAAGGTAAAAAATATTTTTTCTGTTATTAGAATGATAGCTAATCTAGATTCTGTATTTATAGCTTCAGTCATAAAACAGGGTTTAACAAATGCAATCAGCCACTTGCAGAAGTGAAGAAACTTTTCTTGGCATGTTGGAACTTAGACATAAGTTGCTGCATGATTGTCCTGGTTTGGGTGAAAACCAAGCAAATTCTGTTCAGTGATTTTACTTTTTCAGCTCAGGTTTTCTAACTAGCTGCACTTTCTAGAGTTAACAGAATGTTTTGCAGACAGTGTCTGCTTCTAGCAGTGATAACACCTCATGTTTAGAGTTACTAGCAGGGATGGAATGCAAACCAAGGCCATTGCTAGAATTTGTGTGTTGCACTGGGGGGTGCAGAAAAGTGAAAGACCACACCTGCAAGGAGGAGCGGACAGGACAGGTGACCCCAAACTGACCAATGAGGTATTCCATCCCATACACGTCATATCCAGTATATAAGCTCGGGGGTCTGGAGGTTCAGCCCTTCTTAGCCCCTTTTGGTGCCCTTCTTTGCCCTTTTTCATCCCTTCTCGTCCCTCTTCGCTTCCGGTCTACTCCTTTGGCTTCGGCTCGTCTTTGCTCCCAGGACCGGGTGCCAGAGTCCAGTTCCTCCACAGCATCCATGAGAGTGACATAATTACCATCGGGGGGATGTTGGGTTCAGTATTGGCTTTGTACATATTTGTATATACTTCAATTTCATTTTAAATTAAATTGTTCTAGTTCCTTTTTCTAATCACTAAGTCTCTCTCCCTTATTCCTTTTCTCTCCCCTTTGGGGAGGGAGGGGGGTTAAAAGAGAGCAGTCTGTTATCGGACTGGGGGTTGCCCTGACCCTAAACCGTGATAATGATGTAAAATTGTATTTAAAAATCAACTAATAACACACATATATATATATATACAAGAAAGATGTACTGTGAGAAATCTTATGTTTCTGAAAATCTTCTACATATTTCCAATGTTTCCATGTCTGTAGGTAGTATGAAAAAATTCAAAACTTTTTTTTTTTTTAATTACCATTTTTTCTTTATTCATACAGAAGACGATAGGTTCATTGTGAAGACACTGAAAAGGACTCCACTCAACTGAATCTTAGCATGCTGTGATCATGCCGTTTCCAGATAATTTGGAATGTACCGATTCCACATGTCTTATTGCGTCTACCCGTCTGCACTACAATCCACCATAAATTACAGTTATGATCTCTAGTGGCTTTTTATTTCTTATTTTCCTAGGACTAAACCCCACTGCCTTTCCAAGCATGTACAGATAATATGGAATTTTTATTCGTTGAATTGATGAACCAAATAACAAAACAATATAAGTACAGATAAAGACAATCCAGATGCAGAAGATGTAATCTATTTTTCAGGAATAACAACAAAGATGGTGATAATGGTAGCCAAAAGAAAATTGCAAAATTGGAGTACAGTCCACGTAAACGATGGCAACATAATTGTAGTGCCTTCTACTTGGTGGCTGAAAATAGGAAGCTGAGTTTTTATGAATGAAAACAAGGGAGTAATATTTCAGGGACACCTGATACTCTCTGACCATACCAGAATTAGCAATTCTAATTTCTTGGTTCTTGGGTAGAGTCCTGCTACATCTCAGGTTCATGTTGTAGATTTAAACACCATGTTTCACATATTTACCATCATCCACTTATTTCTGTAGAATAAAGATCTGGGTGAATGGATTTGTTGGCAGTCATTATATACTTCCAAATGTCTGTCCAGTAGATAAACCCACAGGCCTGATTGGAAGGTTGAGCTTCTAGAAAATAAGTAATTCCATGTGATGTTGGACTAATTAGAACTGTCTTGACTCCATACTCTTTCCACCATCTGCCTCTTGAATGTTTGATTATGCCTTAAGGAAACATCCTCTGAATCACTTAGTCTTAAGTAAAGAATACTCCTTATAACTCTGTCTTGTCCGTATGGCACTCTTCCCCATTTTGTTTGAAGGGTCAGAAGATAACTTCATAAGTCCTTACCTTTTTCTGCCCCTATAAGCTTCCCCATTATCATGAGTAGCTTCCCACTGAGCTCTGATAATTACATTTATGTGGTCCTGAGATAAGAGCCTGTAAACCTTCATTTAGAGAAAGCATTTCCCTGTAATACCTGGAAATCATGGTGAACATTGACCTAATACCTAGTAATATCTGCCATGTATAGCTTCCAGACACACAGCTTTACTACTCTACCCAAAAGGCTGAGTCCAAACACTTTAAGGGAGCTGTCACTCATGCTAGTCCATATGAAATAGAACTGATCTGAAACTATTCATTCTTAGGTGGTGGGAAAAGATGTAGGAAAGAATGTGTCATTAGGGTATATCCTTGTCTGTTTTTCCCATGGACATAACATTATGAAAATAAATTGAAATTAAATTAAAAAAAAAAAAAGCACAGCATAGGAGAAGGGGACAAAAAAGTCCAAAACAGAACCAGACAATTGAGATTACATAATTACAGTAAACTACTTTATTTTGATCCAAATTATTTTTTTGATGAATGTAACAGGTCAATTTCAAGATGAGTTGTCTACAGTCAGTATGGATAAGTCAATGGCAGCATCAAGATTTTCCCCATCTTACTTAGGAGGACTCCAGCTAGGATCTCTCTGTATAAGTGTTTTATTAAATGATACAGCCATATGACAAGAAGAAAAAGAAGTTGAATAAATGCTCTGGATTCAGATTACATGACACATTAAAAATTTAAATGAGAAATGGATAGTAAAACAGAAGAAAATGAAGCCATGTCATAAGACCAAGACAATTGGAAAGAACATGTAACTTTAGCAGTGCAGTCCCTGAAATAAAAACGATTTATAATTTCTTTCACAATTTGTCTACTGTCTTAGTTTAGACAACTATTATCTGAGACCCGGGACTTATAAGGAGACAAGAAATTTATTAGAACAATATATATGTATAAACAACAAGAAAAAACAATCTAGGCAACAACAAAATGTAAGCCGTCTCAGACCCCGATGGCTAATTCCCCCCCCCGCCGGCAAAAAAGAGAGAGAGAGAGAGAGAGAGAGAGAGAGTCCGCTCCGGGCTGTCTCTTCTTAAACGGGAAAAACAGTCTTTGGAATCAAACGCACCAGGCGAACCCAGGAAATACACAGCCAACAGATGTGTTTCCGCAGGAGAGTAAACCTGTCGTTGGAGAAAGGGTTTTCTGCAGGGGAAAACTCCGTCCGCTGACGAAAGGCAGGGCCACGCTTCCGAGAAAAAGCCGTCTTCACGCCGCCGCCGTCCTCGCCTCCAGAGCCTTTGTCTCTCCAAACCACACCCCTCTTCCGCTTCTGTCCACATGCCCTCAGGCTTGTTTTTTGTCGGCCCGGCCCCACCCCCACAGGCAAAGAGAGAGAAAAAGAAAAAAAGAAAAGTTTTGTTTCTCTCCTAAAGGGAATTGCTACCCCTTGACATCTACTGAATAGAAAATCCTTAAGATCTTAGAAGAACTACTGGTAATAACCAGAGAACACTAATAGTAACAAATTCAGTCAAAAGAAATAGACTATTACTTGAGTAATTTACAAGTGGGTCTGAACAAAAACAGTATGAAAGAAAAAGATTCAAGAAAAGAGACAAAATGTTATTGAGAGATGAACTGCCTCACAGTAGATACCCAGGATTTGATAAACACAGTCTTATGTTGTAAAGATATAATACTTTTCTGAAGTGACAGGCAAAAAGTCATTATTAATAATTACTCTAAGCTACAAGACTATTTTTAATAAATATAAATGGTGTAATTCTCAAAGGCCAGAAGGAAAAAGAAGTATATGCAATGCAAGAGGAAGGTGGTAAAAAAAAAGACAGTGAAAATAATAATAATTTAAAAATACATTTCATTAAAATAAATAGGTATAATTTCTTCCTTCTGTTTTTTTCTTTTTTAAGAGTTAGTACTATCTAAGGTAAATAATGTAAACAAACTCAGGAGAATTACTAACTTTTAAAGTGAAGAGGTAGAGAATCACACATGAAGGCACGCAGTTATCAGATTTTGTCCATGTAGTGTAAAAAGGTCTACTAGTCTGTGACAAAACATACAAGGAACCAAAAAAAACCAGCATTCAACAAACCCACAAAAAAGAAAAAACCAAACCAAACCAAAAACAAACAAACAAAAAACAAAACAAAACAAAACAAAACAGTCACTCCCAAATGTTGTTGAAGTGATGGTTCAAGAAGATAATTCTCATTTTAAAGGAGATGTTGAGCAAAATGGCAGGACTGAACATAGATAAAACAGTATATCGCATACTGCAAAAACATAGAATACTGTATCTTGGTGGATCACAAACAGAAAAAAAGCTACTGTAACAGAGGCAAAAAGAAAACCAAAACAACTAAAGGACAAAATAAAAATTAAAAAATAAGTAAAAATAAAATCAAAAATAATTAGTAAAATTAATAGTAAGAAATAATTCTGATTAGAAAGATGTATATCAAGTATTTACATTGCATTCCATATATTTTAAATAGAAGCCATGTTTCCATTTGTAAATGTATTATGAAAAAGTTATAGCAATATTCAATTTGGAAAGATTTGAATACAAAAGTTAAATATATCAGTATTTATCAGAGAATATATCAGTATTTATCAGATAATATCAGTAAGTTTTTTTAATATGATAATTATAGAGGCAATTGCTGCATAGTATTTTTAAGTGGTATTCTGTTTATTTAAAGGTGTGTGAAAGCAAAAGTGATTCCACAAAATTATTTGAACTCCTTAATATTCAGTTCATCATAACTGAGTGAGGATAACTATTATTTGCCATCTAAATGTACTGGCCCTTGAGCTTTTATTTTCCCAATCCTGTCCTGAGAAAGTTCTTACAGCTGAAGATGCACAGAAAGTAATCTATGTCAGCCAGCCATTTTTAGACATGGTGCTGCGTTTATTAAATATTATTGTCACTAGAATGAACCTCTGAGAAATTTGACTGAATGAAACAACTTTTTAGGAATGAAAGAATTTTAGCTGAATGAGTCTGCAAATACATCCTCCCTCATTTTCACTCAGCAGGATAAACAAAAACTGTAGATCAGTACCAGCTGCACATTCATCCATGCTAGCAGTAACTTTAAAATCAAAGAAAGCATAAATGTATTTCATATGAAGGTTGGATATTTGCCTAAGTATTGTTTAAAAAAAACCTCTTCAGCTTTAATTAGGACATATATATATATATATATATACAT